>OZ038451.1:25502332-25771965 GCA_964036195.1 Sphaerolaimus hirsutus | reverse complement strand
CGTCACCCGACCCCTGCGGCGCTCACCGTCAAAGTGCCGCTGGAGCTCGTCGCCGTCGCGGCGCTGCTCGCCGCCGCGGCGCTGCTCGCCGCCGCGGCGCCGCTCGCCGTCGCGGCGCTGCTCGCCGACGTGGCGCTGCTCGCCGACGCGGCGCTGCTCGCCGCGGTCGTTCGGGCCACGGTAAATGGTGTACCCCAGGCGTGGGGCGTCGCGCTGCCGCGGGCTTCGGCTGCGCGCCGGAGTCCGTTGGCCGCCCGCCTCGCGCTGCGGGCCCTCGTGCTGCGGAGCGCCGTCTGCAGGTGCTGGGCTTGTCTGCGGGGAGGGCTGAGTGCGGACGGTCTGCGCGGCTATTTGTTGTGTGAAATGTGTGGAAAAAGGTTTGTTTTTGGCGCTCACTTCGTGGCCAGAGAGTGCCTTAGTGAGCTGGGCAATGATGCGTGAGTTTTCCCTTTCCTTCTCAGCATCAGGAAAACCGGCCAGGCGCTGCAAGCGCGCCCGGGTGAGTGTATCTTGGGCGCTGCGGACCACCTCCGCCAAGCGCTCGGTCGAATCTTGGGACTGCGCCGCCCTGACCCGTCGGGCGGCCGGCTGCTGCTGGCCGGCGCGGTGCTGGCTGGCCATGATGAGTGTGTCGATGGGGGTGCGGAAAATGCGTCCTGAAATGTCAAGTAGGGCAATAGATTGGTCCAGGCCCACTACTTCGTGAGGGCCTGTGCACAACGGCTGTATCTTTTTCTCTACCGACATTCCCCATTTTTTCTTCATATACACCTTGTCACCAATTTGCAGCGTGTTTCTTTGTTTTTTATCGTACACTTGTTTGTACCGATTTTGCGCGTTTTGCAAGTGTGTTGCAGCTTTTTTCCACAACTTGCCCAGCGCCCCGGGGCGCTGTGCAAGCTGGGGAATGCTGGTCATGAGTGCTTTCATTGTTGCTTTCAAACGCGTGTTACTGCTTGGTGGGTCATGCAGGGGGTCCGGTTTTGTGTTTGGTTTTGAATTTTCCGGTTTCAGTGCCGGCCCCGCCCCCCCCAGCAGCGACGGGAGATAACCGAAGAGTAATTCGAACGGCGCATGCGCCACATCTCGATTGTATGCGACGTTCATGCGTAACGACAATTCGGGCAGCGCTGCCGGCCAGTCTCGGCACCCTGCGTTGTGTGCCGACCACTGGCGGATTACCTGTTCGGCGCTGCGGATGGCCCGCTCGGCCAGGCCGTTGGCTTGAGAATGATAGGGCGTGGTTTTGCGCAGCGCAAACCCCCATTTTTCTGCCAGAGCTTCCACGTGTCGATTGGCAAACTCCGTTCCATTGTCGCTTACCAGCTCTGCTGGCGGCCCGAAGTGAAAAATGACTGACCGTTCGAGTGCATTAACGACTTGCTGCCCTGTCAATTGGCGGAGTGGCGCCAACGCCACGGCGCGGGTCAAATAGTCGACAGCCACCAACAGGTGGCGAAAACCTCGAAATTCGGGCATCGGCGTCGTGTCGACGGCCATTTTTAGCCAGGGCCGAGTGCCCGGGGACACGGGGAACAGGGGGCTCACACAATTGCGCTGTGCGTCCTTAGTAATCTTGCACACATGACACTTCTTTATGAAGTCGTCAATGTCCAGGCGGATGCGCGGCCAAGTACAGAACTTGTTCAAGTACTGTAGGGTCCTTTCTAACCCCCCGTGGGTTCCCGTCAGGCCGGCGTGGGCGCTTTGTATCAACGAAAGCCGCAAATGGGCGGGCGCAACTGGCACGGGGCCCCAGGTGCCCCTGCCGTAGATTATTCCTTTCTTCAGAAAAAGAACGCCTACTTTGCCCCTACCCTGCCGCAGCTGGCCGGTCAGTTGCTGCAGCTGCGTGTCGGTCTGCTGCTCGTGGGCCCAGTCTATTTGGCTGGCACTAGCAGCCATGTGCGGGCATAATTTGTCTAATGGGACCTTAATTACTTCGCTGGCGCGCTGGAAGGATGCGTGGTCAATGTCATCAATTGGGTGGCGGCTCAGGGAATCCGCCACCACATTGTGCTCTCCGGGACAGTACTCGATTGACAAATCCTTGAGCGACAAACGCATGGCCCAGCGCTGCGTCCAGCGCTCGATTTTGCCACGCACTGGTTTCAACAGCGCAGTGACAAGAGCCTTGTGATCCGTTCGGAGGAAAACTTGCTGGCCGTCGATGAAATCACCTAGTCGGTCCAGCGCCCAGGTGCAGGCAAGAGCCTCTTTCTCCACCACCGACCAATTTTTGTGCGTGGTTGGAAGCTTTTTAGACACAAAAGCAACAGGCCGCAGCTGCTCGGGGTCGTCACCCGGCTGCTGCATGAGGACGGCACCGAGGCCGTAGTCGCACGCGTCGGTGTACAGGTAGAAGGGCTTGGTGCGGTCTGGGTGCGCCAATACTGGTGCGGTGCTCAAGCGGTGCTTGAGTTGATTGTAGGCATCCTGGGCTTCACCTGTCCAGTTTTCGTATGCTGGAATGGGATCCGCCCCCTTAACCCTATAGGTGCCCTTCGCCATGTCATTCAATGGCGCGGCCAGCTTGTGGAATCCGGGGATGTGCTGGCTGAAATAGCCAGCTTTGCCCAAAAATGTCTTAATGCCCTGTTTTGTAGTGGGCGTGGGCATGTCGAGTATCGCCGCAACGTTGCAGCGCTTGGGAGAAATTCCCCTGGCGCTCAACTCAAATCCGAGGAATTTGACTAGCCGGCAGAAGAAGAAGCACTTTTCAGGCTTCAACCGAATTCCCGCCCATCGTAGCCGGGCGAAGAACTGCGTCAAGTGGCCCAAATGCTGGTGGGCGGAGTCACTGGCGACCAAGCAATCGTCGATGTAACAGAAGAACGATGGGCGCTGAGCGTCCTGGTTCAGCCCCTCGATGACACAGTCCATTAATCTTTGGAAACTCGCCCCCGCGTTTTTTAAACCCAGGGGCATACGAGTGTACGAAAATTGGCCGCGGCTACAGACAAAGGAGACCATGTCCCTCGTGGCAGGGTCAACAATTTTAACGTTGTAGTATCCGAAGCTGGCATCCATGCAGGAAAACACAGCGCGGCCATCCATTTGCTGAAACATGTCTGCTATCCGCGGCAGCGGATACGCATCGCGCACCGTTAGTTCGTTGAGCTTCCGAAAGTCGAGGCAAAGGCGATAATCGTCCTTGCCTTTCGGGACGATGACTAGAGGGAATGCCCATGGTGACGAGGCGGGGACAATTAGCCCCTTTTTTAGCATTTTGTCGACCGCGCGCCAAACAAACGCGCGTTTGGGTGGAGTTTCGAAGCGGGCGGCACATTTGACTGGCTCCGCCCCCTCAACCAGGGTAATCCGGTGCTCCGTGATTTGTGTTTCACCGATGTCATATTCGGTGAGGCTGAAAATGTCTACATTCTGGTCAACCAGCCGCCGGAAGTCGCCATGAAGTGCCGTTGGCAGGGCGTCCCTGCTCTCACTGGGCAGTCGCCCCCAAACTTCTTCTGCGTGTTGCTTCTGTTCGGCGGATAACTTATGGACGGGGACCTTGCTGGGGTCAATCGGTTCTGGGGGAGTGGGCAAGCGCATGGTGCCCTGCGCAGCCGGCGCGGGCTGGTCTTCCACCAGCACTCGGTCAACTAAAAAAACTTCGGCAATTTTAGTGTCCGCCGGCAGGAACTTGTCCTCCCCTGTTGAATTGACGACACACAATGAGAAACTCGGGTCGTCGAGCCATTCTCGACGCGAGTGGAACGCTGCGTTGCAAACTATTCCGGGCTCGAACTCCGTTAGTTCGCCCCCTTCAGTGCGTGTGCTTGGGTCAATGGCATACGCCAGCTGTCTACCCTGCTCATCGGTGCTGGGCAGTATGTTAGCCTTGTCGGTGCCTACGAGAATCTGCGTGCGTGCCCCAGCAGGCACCACGACTTTGTGCACGACCCTAACATCTGCCGTCCGATGAATAGCGGGGGTACCGCCCTGTGCGGTTGCGAGCGCGTGCTGGTTGTGGGTAAAATGTTTCTCGAGCCGATCCAGCTCGCGTTTGGCCTCGTGCAGAACCTTAAGGGGGCCCCAGATGGCTGCCCGCCCTATAAGGAGCTGATCGGATGGTGGCAAGAACTGCCTTAACTTAACCACGGCGGGAATGTCCGCGGAGGTCCAATGACCGCCGGGCCCTGGTGAAAAACTTCCATGTCGTAAATACGCAAATGGTTGCCATCGATCTGATGGCCGGAAGTGCGGACGAATGGCTGGTCGTAGGGCTTGAATTTTGCCCTTTCAACTTGCGGATCAGCCCTCGCGGCGGCCCAGACTCGCTCGAGCATTGTGTCTTCAACAAAAAGCCCGATAGTGCAACCAGTGTCAATTTGGCCCTGCATGGGTTGGCCCATGAAAAAAATGGTGGCAACGGGGTCCAACGCGACGGTAGTGCTGTTGCAAGCTGGTGCGGGGGCGTCGAGACGAGAAACCATCGGGCACCATTCGTCAATGCCCTGTGTCGGTGAGTTATCGGGGGCGCGCCTTTGCGCGCTTTGGACTTTGGGACTGCGTTTAGTGGAGCGTGTAGACCGGCCCCGCATGGGACGGCCCCCACGCTGCGAGGAGTCACCCCGCGGTGCTGAGATGCCTAATTCTTGGCACTGGCGCGTCATGCTCTGGCGCGCGTCGCTGTCGGAAAGACCTTTCTCAGACAACCTACGTCGGGCCCCTTCTGCGGCCTCTGGACGAAAAGCGGGTGACGAGGGGTTCAAGTAGCAATCTGATGGGGGGTGACGCAATGGGCGTGAATGCAAAAAGTACGTGCACCATTGGGATGACCTCGGGTCGCCCCTTGGCGGTTGCGAGGTACCCTGTGTGCTGTTGGCCCCCCGGGCCCCCTCGTTAGGGGGTTGCGTGATGGTGGATTGAGCCTTCGGCTCGTATTGCCACATGCCGCGATTGGGGCGCCCCCCCGGACGAAAGCGTGACCCTACGGTGTCCGAGCGCGGAAAACGATTGGAACCTTTGGCCTCCTGCCGGGCCGTGTCCATCTTTAAAATGGCCACGTCGAGTGAAACTTCACCCTGCTTCCATTTTTCATGCCAAACGTACCAGCATGCTGATGGGACGAGGTTTGCTATTTCAGAAAATAATTTGTCGCCGATCATTTTTTCGCGTTCGGCGTCACCCATCGTGTCGCTGATGTGGTGGAAATTGGCGGACAACCGAGCGTGCAAGTTCGCGATGGATTCCCCCTGCTTGGCTTTGGTTTGGTACCACTCCGTAACCGACGACATCCGATGATCGAGGCGATACAAATCGGCTAGTTTGTCAACAACGTACAAAATGTTGTGTCTTTTGTCGATGCGGATGGAAACATATCGCTCGTGGGCGTCGCCCTTCAAACACTGGGCGAACACGCAGTTCCAAAACATGCGCTGGTGCGTGGTGGGGACGCCTAGTGCTTGCAGGCACGTGTTGTGTAGCCAAAACTTGAATGGACCCGCTGAACATGTAGGGGTGCCATCGAAATGCAATTGCTTGCTGGCCGCCGCAGCCACTTGACCCACGCCCATTTTGTCCTTCGATGAAATGGACGCGAGCGCCGGGGTTAGCGCCTCCAAACCGTCCGCCGGCGCAACTACAAAGTGATCGATGTATGAAACAAGTTGCTCCATGAGCGTTTTGCCGGCCCTCGTGGCCTCTTCGATGCGCTGTTCTCTGGTCCATGACCAGGGGTCTACCACTAATGGGGATGGTTGCGAACACGGCGGAAACCCGGCTGAAATTGGCGGAAACGCGGACGAAATTGGTGGAAACGCGGACGAAACTGGCGGAACCGCGGACGAAATTGGCGGAACCGTGGACGACATTAACGGAAATGTTGACAAAACTGGTGCGAGAGCTGACGAAACTGGCGGATATGCGGACGAAACCGGCTGTTGGGCGCCCGCCACCGGGGCGGACATGAACTGCTGGCGCGCGATTTGCTGTTGCAGTTGCTGCATTTGTTGCTGCAGTTGTTGCTGCATGACTTGCTCTCGCTGTTGAGCGCGCGCGTCGATAAGTGCTACTAAACGATCGTAGTTTGTAGCCGACGTTGAGTTCGACCCCCCGCTGCTGTGCCGTGAACGACTTTTGTTACACTGCTGATCGCCACCACCCCCCCCCCCCCAAAGGCTGGCTTTGAGAGGGAGCGGGGCTGTGAAACGTCAGGACCGGCTGCACGTAGTCTGATTCGTCCGCCGAATCGACCGGCTCAAAAAAAGGTGCCCCCCCGCTTGATTTTTCGTAGGCTGATATTAACGCGTTCGCTTTACGTCTCAACGCCGAGTCATTGAGTTGTCCGGGACGGGCACACGTGGGCCAATCCCCTTGGCGCTGTGCCAGGAGATTGCACACCAAATCTAACAAATTTGCGCGGGTAACGGTCGGGTCGGTCGGGTCGAGACATTGATCGACGAAAATGCGCAATTCGGCAGGGGTACGACCCACCTGGGCGGCCTGTGCCGCCGCAACTCTTTCCGCCGCTGCCTCTGCCGCCAACTGCGCCGCCATTTCCTCCGCCGACGGGGGCGGCCCTTTGCTGCGGACGCTGTGCGCCATGGCGTCCAGCCACTCGCGGACGCGTGCCGTGCTGGCCTCGACGCCGCCGCTGCCCGCTGCGTCGCCGCCGGAAAACGGTCGCCACCGAGTAGACGCGGCGCCGCACGCGTAGCCGAGCCGTCAGCGCCGGCCGCGTGTCGCCGAGTCGAGCTGGCCGATGCCGAGCGCGCTGCCGATGTCGCTGCGCGCCGTCAGCCGGTGCGGTGCGACGATCTGCGATCTGCGAGCTGCGGGGCGGCGGGGCGGACTCCGTCCAGGAGTCAGGTTCGAATCGATGTGGTCACCATGTTATGTTGCCAACGGGGCAACAGTGAGAGAATTTGTAAAGTGTCCGGATCGAAAAACTGTCCACCGGGGTGGACACGCTATCCAGCGGTTCACGGGTTCACACACTCAAATCTCCAACAGAAAAGGAATTGACTTCATATCAGCTCCATAGGTAAAAGAGTAGTGAACGTGAAATACAGCCGTGGTGCACACGCAATAAAAGCGAGTAAAAATACCCAGCCCGGCACTTACCGAATGCCGGTAAAACGCCAATAGAAAATGTAGATAAAATAACCGCCGCGAGTGATCAAAACCTAGGGCAGCCGGCGGCCTAAATACGCCGGCCGCGACGCGCATGGATTAGGGTTGCCGCGCGCTGCAAAACCTGCGCGGCACACAATGCATGGAATCACGTGATGGCGGCGCACGCATTATCACCTTAATAAATGAGTGGGCACCTAATATGCATTGTCGCGTGCGCTGAGCGCGCGCCACGCGATAACAGACCGTAAAAATACGGGGAAATGCAACTTATTAACACTTATGCAACGTACACATTTTTCAATGTTTGTGCAAAAATTTTGCGCACAAGCGCGCATTCCATCCCTCCAACAGATAATTATCAGCGGATCTGTCCCCGTAGGAATGAGTGCACTTATACACTACAGCTAGAGCGACGCTTTCAAGTGGCTTGGGTATTTTTTTGCCACACTGATTTTCGCCGCCTGCGCATCACAACAGACGCGTGCTCTCGCACAAGAAAAAACTCAGTCCCCCAAGGTCTGTTTTTATTCTGGGTATTCCGGTTCAAAGTTGGGCTGTCGGCACAGTCCTTTCATTGTTTCCGCTGTCATTGCAGCACAAATAATCCGCTCATGTGATGGCGCATTTGCTCGGCAGCTTTTATTGATGTAGTGTTATGAAAGGTACATAATTGATGTACTTAAATGCGGGTGGTATTTGTTAGTGTAATTAAATGCGGGTAATTAAGTGCGGGGTAATTGTCTTATTTGTAAATACTTATCAATAATTGTACTTGACATTTGTACTTATCACTAATTGCACTTATCACTTCACATAGCACTTAGTACCAACCTACCAAACCCATCTGAATAGTGAACCAAAAACTATACATTTTTTCATCATAATATTTTGTTTTTTAATATGGCTTAATTAATTACGAAATTTACCACAAAATTTTATTCATTGAATGATGGTAGGACTCCACTACATTATATGAAAGTTGAAATGAATGCATCAATGCGACACATGAAAACAATGCGGCATATAAACAAAACATTGAGTTGACAATACATGGGTGCCCTTTGGTGTGTGCCGCTCTGACCCCCAAAATGCAAATGTCAATTCTGACATCATAAACCATTCCAAGCCAAATTACGGTCAGGACACTAAAAATAAAAAGTGCCCAAGCCATGTGCGGGGCTTGGGTTATGCTGTAGTGTATAAGTCACCGCTACGCCCCGTAGGCACAAATTCCTAAATTGCTGTTGATTGTGTGCCCGTCGCTGTATACATATGTGTTAACGTGTATTCATACAGCAACAACGGTTTCTGGCGGCAGTGCCAACGCCAACGGCGCCATGGCGTGGCGCCAACGAATGGCGCCAGCGCCATGCCGCCATTCCGTCACTGTGTAAGAAAATTTTTATGGGAAGGGTTTGAGCCCCCCCCCCCCCCCGTTCGCCGGGCTCCGTAAACAAACAGCCTCCCCGCTCAAAAATCCTGGATACGTCCCTGCTTAGGACAAACATAAATTTTCATATATGACATAATTACGCACACATTCAAGTTGTGAAGACAACCGCCAGCATCCTATCGCAGCCATCGAATACAGCCTTGGCTGCCTGCCAAGGTAATGGAGCGACCCACGACGGCGGCAGAGCGCCAGCGATTACTGGCTACCCAGCGCGACCCGTATCCTAATCCACAGCATGACCCCTATCCTAACCCGCAACGCGAATCGTATCCTAATCCGGCTGGATACACGGGCGGATGGCCGAAAACGAACTATGAAAGGCCCAATTTCAAGCTGCCTACAACTGCTAGAGATAGGGCGATGGGCGCCGCTGCGCGCGGCCCTGTTATACCCGCTGGTGGTGCGATCGCTGCACAGCAGAAGGATGTGACCTTTGATCAGGAATTGTATATGATGCAGTTGCAGGTGAGGTTTCTGAGTGGGTTTGTCGACGGTTTAATTGATAACAAGTATAATCCCTTATTAGCATTGAAGAAATCATCGATTTTAAGAAAAAAATAATAAAATATAATCTCAGAAAATCTCTCACGAAAGAAAAATAATTGAATCACTCTCAATATACCTGGAAAAAATATAAATAAATATAATTATCAGAATTTGAGAGATTTTCTGATATTTTTAAAAATCTCAGAAAATCTCTCAAAAAGAAAATATAATTCGATCTCTCTGGAAAATTGTGGAAAAAATATAAATATCAGAAAATCTTATATTTTCTGAGATTTTTTAATATAAATCTCCCAGAGATTTTTTCTGATGCTATCCCTGATATAATTTTGAACCATGCAGGCCATGGATCCTTCAAGCAGGGCGCGTTTACTGGCTTCTCAGGTATAATTAGCATGAAATTGGATTGGTGTTTTAGACATCTAGTTCGCCATTGATTGGCGCGTTTAACTGAGAATTGGCAATTAATTGAGAACTAGCTGGGAAATTCAGCTCATAATTTTGTTTTATCTTCCTAATTACACATCATTTGTTGTTTTATCCCCCGATTTTCACATAGTGAAAATCCTGCAACCTTCAACCTGAAAAGTCATGGCGTGAAAATCCGCCTAGTGTATTCTGGCCAACGCGCCAAACTCAGACAGACATATCGTCGAAAATATAGCCCTCATTTCATGCAATGCTCGCAGGGAATCCACACCGCTGACCCCGCGGCCGCTGCTTCGGTTGCGGCGCAGCAAAACCGCCCACACGTTCCCATGGCAACCGTGAATCCCCAGGGGTATGGGGCATCGCCATCTGTGGCTGTACCTTCGATGGCAGCTGGTACTGGGTCAAATTGGGGTCTGTTTTCGTGGCTAGGTTTTTTATTGGTCCATCTTTCTATAACTATCCAAGTGTGGACCCACTCGTACTCGCAGCCGGGCAACGTACGGTTACTGTGGGCAGTCCGGACATTGAGTGTTTGGGCATGGTCAGCGGCGGCGGCTCGTCAGAACATGATGATCGCAGGGCGAGACTGCTGCAGGAGGCTCAGCAGTTGGCTGCCGCTTCGAAGGCTGTCAGACCCTATGTAGGTTGCGCGGTAGGGTTTGAGGTTGTTACGCTCTTTCGGGCAAATAATTTCAATTTCTTGTCAGTTGCAAATAAAAGTTCACAAAAAATCTTCAATAGGGATAGAAAAGAAAATATCTTTGATTCTTTTGAAACGACGTAGGCCTGGCAGTCATCTAAAGCCATTGTTCATTATTACCCGCTGCTCATCTCTTAATCATCTAAATAAATACATGACTATTTACACATGCAAATCGCTAATTTCGATTTGCAAACAAATTCGCAACTTGTCAACTAGTGTGCGGGCCACAATTAACTTGCAAATTAAAAAACCCACCCCCAGCCCGCCACCCCAATGGAGCCTTCAGCAGTGCAGCCGCGCACATCAGCAAATCTGGGCTCGACCAGCCAGGCGAACACGTCGGGCGAGCGACTGATCTCGGAGCTGTCCAGCACGCTGCAGCGCACCAGGGGCACCGACCCGTCCAGCACGGATATTAGCAAGGTGGCCAAGGCCATCGCCGAGTGGGCCGCCGATTCACTGTGTCGGTGGTTTGGGTGGTCTTTTTGGGAGCCTATTATGAACCAGAAGAGGTGCTGGTGGCAGTCCCGGACTCTGTAAAGTGTAAAGTAGTGTCAAATGTCATGTAAAATGTTAATCAAAACGAAAAAGAAAAAAAATTATTACTGAAATTTGCATGACAATTGACGCTTTACTTTACATTTGTCATGACAATTGACACTGCCTGACATTTTACATGACACGTGACGCTTTACAGGGTGTGGTATTGGCACCTGGTCAAGTGACAAATTTGGGGCGAAGTTAGGGTTGGAAAAAAAACGTTTTTTTTAACTCGATGTTTTTTAAAAAAAAAAAACGTTTTTTTTTTAAAAAAAACAACGTTTTTTTATATAAAAAAACGTGTTTTTTTTAAAAGCTCCCAGATATGACCTAGTGTCAACATATATAGGTATATCAGACACTGGCAATACTCTGTGATGTTAAATATGACCATACAATGGCTGTGGAGCCATGGGATAGCATTATAAGTGGTGATTTGTGTCAAAAATATCCATTTTTCGTCGACATATCGTTCGTATATCGCCTTATAGTCAAATGTTCGTGACTTCAGGTAAAGTTTGGCACGGAATGGTGATCAAACAAGGTTATAAAAGGAGGTTGTTACTTTGGGAGTGAAGTTACACACTGTGGAGGTACATGGAAGCACATTACCTCAATATTATATATTACAGCAACATATGTCGGCTTATTCACCCATGGTAGCACATAGAAATGGATGTTTTGATACTAAAAATGCAACAAAACTAATGAAAACAACCACCAATGTCAATTTGTGTGTGAAATTGCGCGCTTGCGCGCAAAAATTTTGCAAAATACCTAGTGCTTAGTACTAAAAATTTTGGCCGATGTTTTTTTTAAAAAAAAACATTTCGGACGTCATGTTTTTTTTTATAAAAAAACGTTTTTTTAAAAAAAAAAACGTTTAAAAAAAAACATCGGCCAACCCTAGGCGAAGTGCAAGTTCTCGTTGAAAAATTCGCTCTTCTGGCACTGGAATTTTTGTTACTTTTGTCACTGCATTTGAACATTCACAGAAGCTTGACCAAAAATGAAGTTTGACCAAAATTTGTCAGCTTGTAGGGCATATCACAGGATTCTGAATTGATTGTCGCAAACTACATATCTCTCACCAATTTATTTATGTACTATTTCTGCTTCAGTGACACGTCGGCAGGGCGGGGAAACCACCGCCGGCTCACCACTGGCACGCAATCCAGCCTGGTTCGTCATTTTTAATGCTTTTCGTCATTTGCAATATTAGTTATGTTGAATTATATTTTTTTATGCAGGAATGACATGGATACGGCCATTCTCCCGTCGCGACACAGGATATAGATTCAAAGTGAAATTCTGTTAAAGTATTGCAAATTGTGAGTTCTGTTTTGGAACTAAATTTCTGTGATTTGGCAATCCGCCAAGATCCTGAATTTGGAAGGTTTGGTCCGGTGGTGCCTCGCGGTTACCTCAGCGCTTCATCCGAACTTGATTTACCACATAATCCGAAATCAAGAATCCAAAACAAAAAGTCACAAGAAAACTCTCATTATGTATTGGATTATATACAGGAACGACATGGATACGGCCATTCTACCGTCGAGACCCAGGATTTTTTGGAATTTTTCGGCACATGTATCTGTGTAAATCTTTGATACTTTTTCATTTTTGTAAAGTTGCGTTCACAACTCTCTTACGCTAGGCAGAAATAAATTGTTCGTGGGGGTTATTGGTTATAATATTGCAGAAGAACTTTTTAATTGATCGAGCATAGTAAAAACATGGCTTTTTAGTGCGCGTGTTGTTCTGTTGTCATTGATTACGTGATCCGTGGGCATTTAAACAATTATGTTCATAAATACCTTGATGTAATTTTGCCAAAAGTCAAAAAACGTTGGTTTACTACGCAGTTGATCATAAGCAACTGTTGACAGATTGGCATTGTTTGGGGTAACTTGCATTTTGAAAAATGGTGCACCGAGTCATATGATCACGTGTTCTCAGTAGGGATAGAAAAAAATTTAACGACCCAAATTGCGCGCTTGCGCGTAAAAATTTTTGCCAAATAACTTGTGCTCAGTACTAAAAATTTTTGTCTGGGGCTTTAAAAAACGGTTTCGATGCATGTGTCTTTTTTAAAAAAGGACGTTTAAAAAACACCGGCCATCCCTAGTCGTCAGCTATACTTTTTCTTATGGACTGCAGATTTTATGAGCCCTTCATCGTTCCGCGACCCACCAGCTAAAATTTGAACTGAACTCAGTTGGCCCAGTTGGCACTTGTTGTCATTCTCAACTAGTGTGTGTAGGGTCATGGAAAGTTTTCCTGATGTCATTTTGGAGTTTTATTGTTGCCATTTTTCGTTGCTCCTCAATACTAATTCAAGTGGATCCTCACCCATTTCGCCCTATATGATGTTGTGACTTGTGTTAGCGTTATTTCATCGTAGTTTAGTGTGAAAGCATGGCCCCGTTTTATCTTGGGATAAACGAACACGTGTTCAGTTCTATACAAAATCTAAATACAAATTACAGATGTAGATAGCAAGTAAAAATAAATCTGTTGTTTTTTACGTATATGTATTTGCAATATACCGTATTACCTCGAATTACCCCCCCCCCCTTGAATTTACCCCCCTCGAATTAACCCCCCGTCAAAATGGGCTGGGGAAATAATAAACCCCCCCTCGAAATACCCCCCTTCCGGAATGATGTACATCATGTATGCAATGTACATGATGTATTCATTACCACTTATTTGCAGAGTTGTACAAATACAGGTATTTTTAGAAAACGTAAATATAAATACCCGAATAACCAGGTATTTCAGGTAAACGTAAATACGTTTTTCCAACTCTGCTTATTTGCATCGCAGTTACACTTATACGCTCATTTGTGTACAGATGTACTTCTATAGCCCCAATATAACCTATTTTCTCACGTATATTACCGTCTTTGTGTAAGAAAAAGCGTATTCTTAACTATGAATTTCATGGAAATTTCTGACGAAATAATAAATCCCCCCCTCGAATTACCCCCCCCATCGCAAATTTTGCTGGCGAAATAATAAACCCCCATGGGGGTAATTGGAGGTAATACGGTATGTAAAAAAATTCGTTAATGCAGTTATGTTTCTCCCATATCGGAACCACCGGGATTGTACTACATGCTGGCTGCAGTGACTGCACTCGATCAACGATATCCCTTGCGATTAAAATTCAAAAACAATTGTTAATTAAAAAAAGATTCTTCCAAAAATTCGTTGTATTCAAAGTAAGCTCGTATACTCCAGCGACATTACACCTTACAATGAAATCTACCATATCCCATCTGAATAAAAGAACTAACATAACATTTCTTCATCATGTTTATCAAAGCCATTTGATAAATATGATGAAAAAAATGTTATGTTAGTTCTTTTATTCAGATGGGATATGGTAGATTTCATTGTAAGGTGTAATGTCGCTGGAGTATATCACAATTTTCCGGATGTTTTTCGCGACACCCAAAAAACAGAAAAATGAACAATTTACAAACCACCAACATGCCGAGAAAAGCCAATCTTTAGCTGAACACAGCGGTGGATCATGTTCTTGTGTTCTATGTAGATACACATGGTGCTTGCCTGTTTTGTTATCTGCGAATAATACCCGGTAAAGGTGTTTTTGTACCGGTGCCAACACTCGTTCAATCTCACATGATCGTGAGCATTTTTATGTAGAATGACATTTCTTTGGAGTTTTTTGTGCCATTGTCTGCGCGCCTCCACTCGTATCGTAGTTATGATGGCAAACGAAAATTCGAAAACTGTTTCAAACTTTAATTATATCTCTGCAATAAAAACCCAAAAATCTATAATTTTTTCAAAAAAAATTTTGGCATTCAGAACTTTTAAAAATTTTTATTTTTTCAGTATTTTTTATTTAAAATGCAAAAAAATACCAAATTCAAATTTACCAGAAAACATAAAAATACCCAAAAAATAAAAACCATTTTCAGAAAAAAATGTCGAAAAGTCATTTTTTTAAAAACCTTTAAAAAAAACTTATCCACACGTTTGCCACCGTCAGTCATAGGTGCGGATGAGTCAACAGCTGTTTGCAGAGTCTACCTGGACAACCGGGCGCCCATGATTTATGATGCGGTGTGCTCCCGATCACTTTCTCGGCACTTTTGGGTCGAAATTGTTCTGGCTATTAATGGCCCGTATTAGTTGAGGGAATACACGTTTATGTACACACATACATACTTAAACGTGTATTCTAGTGCCAAGGATTTGCCATTGTGCGTATACGATGCTAGTGATGGAATCGTGCAATTTCTGAGTGGCATCATTTTTGAAGACTGCTCACACGATTTGTGACGTGGGCGCTTGTTCGTGTGTTGCAGATACCCAACTACTATTCATCCATTCACTATTCATCTGGCGTCATTTTGCTTCTAACGCCATTTTTTAATAACGCAATCACGCCACTACCATTGGCGTATTTCCATCACTAGGTATTTATGTATACGGGGCTCAGCCGACACCCGCTGAGAAGTGGTCGCTTAACGCTCTGAGCATTTTCGATTATGCGACCTTCACTTTCCATGCGGCACTGAAAATCGTGTAAAATTATGTGAATCACTTGGCTGCAATTTTTTTCATTGTGTAAGATTCTCGTCGAAGATTCTACTCTACTTAATCACTATTCAAGGCAAAATTCACCGCGATGTGCAGGCGGCTTCAATTTTGCATCTGGCTCTTGCCGCTCGTTTCTATTCTACTTCACAATTTCAATTTTGCATTTGGGTTAGCGCGCAAAATTGTTCTTAGAATTTTCTCATCGAAATTCCACTATCACTTCTTAATTAGTAACATATTCATTTCCCAGACGGCGTGAATATGACGACGTGTTTAGACCGGTGCGCGACGGTCGACCAAACATTGTGCTGATAATGACCGATGACCAGGATGTCATGCTTGGTTAGTGTATCTGGAGCCAGTTCCGCAAATTGAGAGGTGAGAAGTAAGATGGAAATGCTAAGTAAGCGAAGGGAGATAACTTTTTTTTTATTTTTACTTCGCTTTTGCCAATTTACTTGCCATTTCATTTCGCATTTGCCATTTTACTTCTCAATTTGTGGAACTGGTACCAGGTCTAGCTGCTGCGTGTGGACATGTACGCCTGCCCGCGGCGGGGTGTTGTATTTTTCGTGGTGACTGGTCATAATCCGGAGCAAGAAGTCTAAATACAAGTTTAACAAGTCCTGTTCGATGTCACGAAGCACGTCGATCTTCAGTGACAAAAGATAAAATTAGACATTTTACATTGACACTTTGCATGACATTTGACACATACAGGCTATTTTTCAGGGCTTGGGCACCTGGGTCTATTTATCCTACAAACCAAATGTGCACCGCCCATTTTCTACTACGCGCAGGCTCGCTGGACCACATGGCGAAGCTGCGCAGGTGGCTGTTGCGCCGCGGCGCCGACTTGGCCAACGCGTTCGTGACCACGCCCATCTGCTGCCCCAGCCGGTCGTCGCTGCTCACCGGCATGTACGTGCACAACCACCACGTGCACTCGAACAACTTGAATTGTTCCGGCAGTCATTGGAAGTGGGTTTCGGTGTTCGTTGGTGCCATCCCGGACCCTGTAAAGCGGAAAGTAAAGTGTCAAATGTAGTGATGTAAAAGCGCCATGGCGCTGGCGCCTGGCGCTAGCGCCAAAGCAAAAAGCGCCATGGCGCTTTTGGCGCTTGGCGCCTTTTTGCTGTGGCGCCATTGGCGCTTGGCGCTGTGCTACGGAAAAGCGCCATGGCGCTTTTGGCGCTTGGCGCTATGATGCCGTGGCGCCATTGGCGCTTGGCGCTAGCGTTTTAAAAAGCGCCAAAAAAGCGCCAAGAAGTTCAAAAAATTTATCATTATTTTATAAAAAAAGACCTTGTGTGCATAATTTACATAAGAAAATGTGTGACTGTAAGTGTATTCCATGAAGAACAAACCATCTATTTACTAATTTTGTAAACTATGTCCATGCAATTGCAAGGATATTTAAAAAAATTCCCAAATAATGGGCCTAATGGTTCCCATCCCAATTCAAAGCTAGCTCAGGAGCGATGTTCAAATACATAGTGTTGCATTATGTTGAAAATGATGTTGTATTGTTGGTATGTGCAATGTACTAGGCCGGAATGAAGTAAATACCGTGTACCATATTTCCTCGAAATACCCCCCCCCCTCGAAATACCCCCCCTCAAAATGGGCACTATGTATTTGTGGTCCCGGAAATGCATAACAGACGTTTAAAACACTTACTGTGTTACGTTAGAACATCGTTTATAACATCTACATCCTTATATAAGGCTGTAAAAACTTATAAATAGTGGTTATTGTTGCATTTTTCACGTTTTTCTCTCAAAATTTCCACTCTGAAAAAATAAACCCCCTGGGGGTATTTCGAGGAAATACGGTATGTGTATACAACACTGGGTAGCGTTGTTAACTAGTGCACTTTATGAGCAGCAATTTTTTTGGCGCTGGCGCTGTTGGCGCTTGGCGCCAACATCTTCTGGCGCCATTAGCGCTTGGCGCCGTGGTCTAGAAAAGCGCCATGGCGCTTTTGGCGCTTGGCGCTATTTTGCTGTGGCGCCATTGGCGCTTGGCGCTCGCATCCCAAAAGCGCCATGGCGCTTTTGGCGCTTGGCGCCAAAAGTATGGCGCTTTTTACATCACTAGTCAAATGTCAGTGAAAGTGTCAATTGTTGTCATGCAAATGAAAGTAAATTGTCGATTGTCATGCAAATTTCAGTAATAAATTTCTCTTTTTTTTTGGTATGATTGACATCTTGCATGACGTTTGACACTTTACTTACCGTACAGTGTCTGGCGGTGTCGCAGGTGCCACTCCCAGACCCTGCAAAATACCCCGTAGAATGTAAAATAAAATGTCAACCATCCAGTAAAACAAAATTGACGTGTTACACGGTATTTTACATGATTTTTGACACTGATAGACACTTTACAGGGTGTGGGAGTGGCCTACAATCTACATAGATTCCATATGGGAAAATTTCACTTGCCGGTCAATGATTTCATGTCCATATTACGCAGGCAAGTCCACGAAGAGCGGACTTTCGCAGTGTACTTGCAAAATGCTGGTTACACAACTGGGTATTTCGGAAAATACCTAAACAGGTACAATGGGCGGCACATTCCAAAAGGCTGGGACACGTGGATGGGTCTGATCAGAAATTCTCGATTTTATAATTATTCAGTCAATTTCAATGGCCAGGCCATTCATCATGGAAATGAGTATGGCCAGGACTATTTCACCGATGTTATCACAAATGATAGCATCAATTTTGTACAGGTTGGCTTCTTCATTCACTTTTGTGTTCAATATTTTTTTCGGTCACTGGCGTTCATCTTATCTGCGCACTTGCAGACACATCACTACCACCACAGAAGAGATAAAAAGCCATTTTTGTTGGTTTTGAGCTATCCGGCGCCGCATGGACCCGAAGACCCCGCCCCTCAATATTCCAAGCATTTTGGGCCTGAATTTGATGAGAAGATGTCCGTTTTTGGCACGTCTAAAAGTCACAGAACGCCTGCGTACAATTATGCGCCGAACCCTGACAAAATGTGGCTGTTGAGAGTGGGTTTTTTTTTACTGGGTCAATTCCGTAAGTGGACGAGTGTCAAGAAATGTGATAAGTATTTAGTACTGAAACCTATAAATGGCAACCCAAGTGACGAGTAAACTTGCAAGTAGTGATGAAATGGCGCCGCGGCGCTGGCGCCATTTGAGGGCGCCAAAGGGCGTATCGCCATGGCGCCATTGCTGCTTGGCGCTACTTTTCTGCGACTTTCCTTGTCACCTGGCGCCCTCTTTCTGAAAGCCATGGCACCATAGGCGTATGGTGCTCTTTTTCTGGCACTTTTTCATCACCACTTCCAAGTGACAAGTTTTTCATCACTACTTCGAAGTGACATTGAGAAATTTACTCCACACTTATAGGTTTACTTGCCGCTTGACTTACCTAACATTCACCACTTAACGTAACACTTACCACTTTTCTTGTCACTTGTTCACTTGTGAAATCGGCACCAGTTCTTGATTCACAATTTCCGTCCCTAACGCCATCTCCTATTAAGCGCACGGGCAAAATGGAACCAGTGCACATAGCCTTCACTGACTTGCTGCACCGGCGCAGACTGCAAACTTTGCTGTCAGTTGATGACGGTGTTCACAGGGTGTGTCCTAAGTGAAACCGATTTGTAACTCCGCCCACTTTGAGTGCCTGTTTTCATTTCAGCTAGTTTCTGAACTGCGTCGCATGCGACTGCTGTCGAACACCTACATCATTTTCACATCCGATCATGGATACCATTTGGGGCAATTTGGGCTGATCAAGGGCAAGAACATGCCTTACGATTTCGATCTGCGAGTGCCGTACATCATCAGGGGGCCAAATGTGCCCAGAGGAATCACGTAAGTCCGTCCGATCTACAGTTGAGGCGTCTAATTCTAAAAGTCGACAAGTCCACAAAATGCGATTTTGATTAAATCGCATTTTAAGTTTCAGACCCAATTCACGGTCCATGTGGTGCTTTTTCAATTTGGCTTTCTCATGCTTTCCATTAAGTTCCATATGTTGACAATAAAGTGACAATTTTCAGTCCCTGCTCTCAACCTATATGTGAAAAACGAGGCTACCTTATGGGCAATTGATGGACTTGTCGACTTTTAGAAATCGGTGTCCACAGTGGACTTATCACATTTCTTGCTTTTTTCCCAACAAAAAAATAATGCGGAAATGGACTTTTCGACTTCTAACCCAAAACTAAGTGGACTTGTCGACTTTTTGCCCAATTTTTTTTTATTTTTCCCAAAAAATGTCTAATTTGACACTATCGTATATAGGCATGTGAGGTAAAAAAAAATATGGAAAATAATGAAAAATGTGTGGGAAAATAACGAATACTGAATTGGACGTCTCAGTTGGTTTTAGATTTCAGCGTGGACACTTCAACACACTCCGTCCTTCCAGAATCACTGAACCAGTGTCAAATCTCGACTTGGCGCCCACTATTCTGGACATGGGCGGCGTGCGGCCGCCCCAGCACATGGACGGGCGGTCGGTGTTGCCGCTGCTGTTCGGCCGCGCCGCCCCCCAAGAATTTGACGACAAGTGGAGAGACACCTTGCTGATTGAGAGAGGGTGAGACGGTGCCTTTTTGGTTTCCGTGTGGAATCAGTGGTGCAGTGCATGAGCACATGCGCATGCGGTACATGCCTTGTGCATACAAGTGATAAGAAAAGTCAAGTGAACTGAAATTGTCAGATTTTGGCGATAAATACTATAAAAATGTCGCCGACAAGTAACTTGTCACCTGGCTTGTCAATTGTTTGTCTGCTCACCTGTCAGTAAAATTGTAACCTATTGTCGCTTTGGCAAGGTGCAAAACTTGCAGCTGGCGCATGCATTTATCACAAAACTTCACAATTTCCCCACTTTGCCCACACGTCATCAGCAAGATGCCCCAGCTGGCCCGTCTGCGCGAGCGGCTGTCCACGCAGCGCGACCGGTTCAGCAAGGAGCTGCGCATACAGCGCGCCTGCGCCCAGCCCCAGTACGCCGCGCCGTGCGGACGGAATCAGGTGCGAAATGGGGTGACTTTGGGCTTGTTTTGCTTGACTTGTTTTGCTGTGTTTGAGGCGTCTGTTCGCTGCCGCGCGGTATTTAGATTTTGATTATCTTATTTGGTTGGGTTGCTTGTCGTTGGGCGACTGCGCGGTTCTGCTATGCGCATTTGGAGAGGCGAGTTTTTGTTTCTTAGGCTGATAAGCGAATTGAATAACCTATATGCCTACACCAAGCCGTATAAATATTCGATTTATGGTATGCCATTTGCGTTACATGTAATTACAGGGTGGTTCATTCCTAGATTGCATTGCAAAATTTCATTTTGCAATTGTGGGAGTCAACTGTTCACTAAAATTGCGATTGTCAAATTATCATCGAGGTGCACTACAGAGCTAAGCATTTTGATATCAAAGTTTCAGGGCCAACACAATCGTGTAATTAGTAGTGAAAATTATCCGATTTTTATCACTTGTAAAGGTCTACCGTGTTTTGACACTTCCACCTGACCTGACCGGGTTTTTCAAGTCCTACTGCCTAGAAACATCTAAATGTGCCTTGCTGTCCACCTCGGTAACTGCAGTTCCCATGGCACTGAATGCGCTGTTGGCAGCACAGCCGCCGTCCACCAAATACAGGGCGGCGGTGATGAAGCCGGCCTTGTTGTTGTCGGCCAGGAAGGCTATCAGCTCCGCCACCTGCGTTGAGGTGCGCTGGCCAGTCACTGCCAAGTTCTGTGGCTACAATGTGCCTGCGCACACTAGTTTTCACACGAAACTTCGAGAACTCACAAATCAGCTTAGAACGCATTTTAGTTTTCTACAATGAAATGGCCGTCAACTACAGTTGACGGATATTTAAAATGACTCATTGTGGAAAACTCAAACACGTTCAAAGCTCATTTATGAGTTTTCGAAATTTCGTGTGAAAACTAGTGTGCGCAGGGTCAATGGGTCTGACCTCGGTGTCTCTGCCAATCCTTCCTATCGGATGTACTGCTGCCAGAGCCTTTATCTATAATGACAGGTGTTTTTCCATGTAATGCACATATTGACCTATATATTAATACCGTATTTCCTCGAATACCCCCGGGGGGTTAATTTTTCAGAGTGGACATTTTTAGAGGGGTTAAACGAGAGGGGTATTTCGAGGGTGTGTTTATTATTTCCCCAGAAATTTCTTGAACTCCCAGTTCTAATTTGTTTTTGTTTTGTAAATGCAACAATCTATCGACTTACCTTTTAGGTAAGTACATATGTAGATGTAAAAGCCTTGTTCTAACGTAACACGGTCGTGTTTTTAACGTGTGTTGTGCATATCACGGATCACAATCCGAAAGTTTTTTCATTTACCTATCATTCCAGTTTATCTTTACACTCAATTTGGGGTGGGTGGGGTAATTCGAGTGGGGTTTATCCATAGTGGCTATTTTGATGGAGGGGGTACTTCGAAGGGGGTATTTCGACGAAATAAGGTATTTTGATTACAAAGAGGTGTAATTTATTTACCCTTGTCTCATCTTGATTATCCCTGATCATTGGGGTATCGATTCCTCCTGGACTAAAGCAAAGGAAATTTTTTTCGTTTGTGATGGAAAAGGCACCTAGGAATATGGCACCGCGGCGCACCGGCAGCAATACCATACTGGAAAAATATGCACCGGACCGGAAGAACTCTGAAGATTGCAATGAAACAGCACCAGAACCGGTGCTTCGGTGGCGGACACCTTGGCACTGGTCTGGTGCTCCGGTGCAATTCCATCACTAGTTATGTCCCGCGGTGCACGAATGTGGCACTAACCAAACTGCATTGACCCTCACTCCCCTAGGAGCATATTTCAGAGCGAGCGATTTTGTGTACATGTCCAGTGCCGCCTTGCTCATCGCGTAGAACAGCATTGTGTGCTGCAAGTTTTGTGTCTTAAATGACCTCTTTGCGTTGTGTTGTTGTCGTCACTCACCGGCAAACGTCCCATAATACTGCTTATATTGATCACATTTCCCCGAGATTTGAATAGATGCTCCTCGCACAAGTCGGTCAGTTTGACTACGCTGTGAATGGAAAACTATCAGCCACTTTAAAGCATCTCGAGGAAAGTACCTAAATACACACGTATATATAATACTATATCATTGGTTTGGACTCCAACTTAAAAAAATGTAATCGGCACATTTTTGGCACTTCTGAGACTCATCTAAATTTTTTTATAACCTGCCATACTCCCGAGTAGTGATGTAAAAAGCGTCAGGACTATGGCGCCAAGCGCCAGAAGCGCCATGGCGCATTTCCGACCCCTAGCGCCAATGGCGCCAAATCAAATTGGCGCCAAGCGCCAGAATCACTATGGCGCTTTTTGCTTTGGCGCTAGCGCCAAGCGCTTTTACATCACTACTCTCGAGTAAATATGTAGGCCATTTACAACCGGTAGTGGAAACTAAGCTTGCTATGGACACATTGGCAGTATCTAATCAAGCAAACGATCACAACCTAGTGTAATTACAAAATTGTAAACACCACAGTTATGCTTTTATTGCGAAATAATAAATCGGTGCACCAATTATTAAAGTAACCTCGGCTCACCTTCGTACATTGAGCCTGAATGTCTGGTCGAATGCATCCATGTCGATTTTACCATATGGGTCAAATTCTTCAAAAAAATAGCCGGCATTGTTGACGAGCACGTCGATGCGGCCGAACTTGTCCAGGGTGCGGCGCACCAACGACTCCAGGTGACTGTCGTCGGTCGCGTCGCCGCTCGTGGTCAGCACCTGCGCTTATCGCTCGCTTTTTGCCATTCGAACAAACAAGGTCAGGCCCATTACGCATGTAAACCTGCCACGCATGTAGACCCGGCACGCATGTAATTATACCCGGCACGTATGTAGATCGTGTGTTTTCATGGTACCCACCGCTTTGTCCGACTTCGCGATGTGCGAGCATTCATCGGCGACCTGTTGCAGGCGCTGCTGGTTGCGGCCGGCCAGTGACACTGCGAAATCGTTGTGCGCCAGTTTGCGCGCCGCCGCCGCCCCGATCCCGCTGTTGCCACCTGAATATTGACCTAGTCGATGTTTGAGGCCTCTACTTCTTAAAGTCGACAAGTCCACAAAATGTGATTTTGTGTAAATCGTATTTTAAGTTTCCGATCCAATTCCAGGCCCGTGGTGCGTGTCCAATTTGGCTCTCTCATGCTTTCCATTAAGTTCCATATGTTGACAATCAAGTGTCAAATTTTCAGCCCCTGCTCTCAACCTTTATGTGAAAAATGGGGTGTCCTAAAATTTCCATTCGGTCAGAGCAAAACTGTTTTTGGGAGGGAATTGGACTTGTCGACTTCTTGCACTAACAAACATTTTTGTTCCCGGGTAAACCGAGGCTGCCTTATGGGCAATTTATGCACTTGTCGACTTTTAGAAGTAGCTGTCCATAGTGGACATATCACATTTCTTGCTATTTATTCCCATAAAAAAGGAAGCGGAGGAATGGACTTGTCGACTTCTTGCACTAAACTAGGTGGACTTGTCGACTGCTTGCCCGAAATTTATGCATTTTCCCCCAAAAATGTCAAATTTGGCACTTTGCCATATGGTCATGTGAGGTCAAAAAAATTATGGAAAATAAAAAATTGTGCAGAAGTAGCCTCAGATGACGTTTCCGAGCCTAACTCGAAATTTTCATATTTTGGACTTGTCGACTTTTAGAAGTAGACGCCTCATTTGTGTCTGCTCGCGGAAATGTGAATCATTGACTAATTACTCCGTCAAAACGCACCCGTAATTACGGCGACCAACTTTTTTGATGCCATCTTCGCTATTGGGAGATAGTCGACGTTTGTGCACGAAGTTTCCAAGGTAGGTAGCTTTATATGCAGGTTCAACGAATCCAAGCGCTTCAAAGACGGGCGCTTTTTAAAGAAGATAATTCGGTAATAGTTGAGAAAATCTCTCTGTGAAGCGTATCGTACTTTAATATTTCTGACGAAAAAACCCCCGGAAAGTCAAATGTGAATGTGTGTTGGAATTCTAGTTGACTGAAAAGCACTAGAAGTAAACAGAATGCAACCAGAATCACAACAAAAAAAATCATTATTGAGCGTACTTTTTCAATAGAGGGACAAAGTATGCACGGGTGACTGTTTGGCAACTGGTGTGTTTATTTTCATCAACTGAGGAATATTTCTGCATTTCGCCGCTCGTATACGCGACTCCGCCTTTTGCTTAAAAAAAGTCAATCATTTTGCGTTATGTACAGGGTGGTTCATTCCTTGATTTAACAGTTGCGAAATTCATTCTGGGACAGTGGGAGTCAACTTTTCACTGAAAATATTTTTAACATTATCATCAAGGTGCACTAAAAAGCCAAGCTAATATGAGAGTTTCAGGGTTAACACAATTTGTTTACTAGTGAATATAACCGAAATTTGTCACTTGACAAAGCCTACCATGTTTTGACAGTTCAACTTGACATGACATGGGTTTTTTCCAATCCTACAGCTTAGACACATCGATATGCATCTTGTTGTCCACCTCGGTCATCGCAGTACTCATCATGGCGGTGAATGCGCTGTTGACAACATAACCGCCGTCAACCATGAACAGGGCGGCGGTGATAAAGCCAGCCTTTTTGTTGTCAGCCAAGAAAGCTATCAGCTCTGCCACCTGTGTTTTTTTGTGATGTGGCATGTCACTGCAAAGTTCTATGGCTATGATTCATTGAGATTCAATGGGTGGTCCCCTGTCTGACCTCAGTGTCTTTACCAATCCTTCCTAATGGATGTATGGCTTCCAAGGCCTTCATCTGTAATGACAAGTGTTTTCCATGTAATGCATATAAATACCATATTACCTCCAATCGAATGTATACCTCCAATAAAAGGTACCCTCTAGTTGAAGGTACAACTTTTGGCCTTTAAAATAAGGTAAATAGATAAAAGGCATACCTCCAAATGAAGATATACCCTCGATAAAAGGCACAGCTGGCTGCCTTCAATTGATATCGTCGCTTTTGTACTCTACCTCCAGCTCCAAGTAGAGGGTTCCTTCTATTGTTTTCGCCAGATTTTGCAAACATTTAAAAACGGTGAAAAACAACGCTATTCATTTTATCAAAATGGATTGTAGCAAAATGGTGAAACAGGTGCCAGTTCCGCAAGTGGAGAAGTGATAAGTAAAATGGCAAAAGCGAAGAGCAATTACTTTTTTTACTTCGCTTTTGCCAATTTACTTGCCATTACACTTCGCTTTTGCCATTTTACTTGTCACTTCTCCACTTGCAGAACTGGCACCAGGCCACTCTTGTGCAATATCGTGCGGCTATGCGACATTGCTCATCGCTTTATCGGTTGGTTCAAATTCAAAAACTTTCAATAGGAGGTAATACAGTATATATATATTTGAAATTTTTTTTGAAAAGTTATGTAACTTATTTATTTACCATCGTCTCATCTACATTATCCCTCAGCATTGGTGTATCGACTCCTCCTGGACTAAAGCAAAGCAAAATGTATTCGGTTGTGCGTAGCGAATCGCTACTAGCGATGAAAAAGGCACTGGGAAATTTGATACAGCAGCGCACCGGCAGAAATGTATAAAAAATTGCACCGGGAGCGGAAGACCTTTGAAAATTGCAATGACATCGCACCAGCACTGGTGCTGGCCAACTCCGGTGCCTGGCACCGCTGCACCGGTGCCTTTCCATCACTAGTTATGTGCCGTGGTGCACGAATGTGGCACTAACCAAACTGCATTGACCCTCACTCCCCTAGGGGCATATTTGAGGGCGAGCGATTTTGTATACATGTCCAGTGCTGCCTTGCTCATCGCATAGAACGGCATGGGGCTCTGCAAGTTGTGTGTCTTTAACTATCTGTTTGCCTTGTGTTTTTGTGGCCACTCACCGCCATACTTCCCCCAACACTGCTGATATTGATAACATTTCCTCGAGATTTGAAAAGATTATCCTCGCATAGGTCAGTCAATTTGACTACGCTGCAAATAGAACAAATTTAGTCACTTTAAAGCACTTACCTATTTATATGTGGAACGTATTTACATAAACCATATATTCTTTATTATTGGCCTGGTCCAAGCGGTCCTTTAGAAAAATATAATCGGTACATTTTTGGCAGTTTGTAACTCATGTAAAGGGTAACCAGCCACTCTACTCAAATAGGTATTGGTAACCATTTGTAACACTAGAAAAAGGGTAAAAGCGAGAAAGCAATACAAAGTGGCTTTACACAGACACTGGTAGTGGAAAATAAGCTTGTTGTAGAGACATTTGACAGAAGAAACGATGGTAGCTTGGTGAAAATTCTAAATGCGAAATGATAATTTGGTGCAGCAAATTTTAGAGAAACCTCACCTTCGTACATTGAGCCTGAATGTCTGGTCGAATGCATCCATGTCGATTTTACCATATGGGTCAAGTGCTTCAAAAAAGTAGGCGGCATTGTTGACGAGCACGTCAATCCTGCCGAACTTGTCCAGGGTGCGGCGCACCAGCGACTCCAGGTGACTGTCGTCGGTCGCGTCGCCGCTCGTGGTCAGCACCTGGGCCACATTCAATTGTGCCGGCACATACTACTGTATTACCTCGAACTACCCCCAGCCAGGGGTTTTATTATTTCCCCAGCGAAATTTAAGGGTTTTTTTTCGATGGTGGGGGGTTAATTCGAGCTCGAGGTAATACGGTAGATTTCTACCGAAAATTCGAAAAAGTTTACGAACTTGTAAATGTGCTTTGAATGCATCTGAGTTTACCGCAATGATAGGAGACCCCTGGTTGACAGATACGTCATTCTGGTAAACTCAAATGCGTTCACAGCTGATTTATGAGTTTACCAGAATCTGACGGTATACTAGCGTGTGCAGCGCCAATGCGTCTGAGTTTATTGAAATGACTTATCTCTATCAATAGTAGTTGACAGAAATTTCATTCTGGTAAACTAAAATGCGTTCAAAAGTTATTTACGAAACTGGAAGTTATTCCAGAAATCACTCAACACGTGGCCTTTCTCGCTCACCGCTTTGTCTGACTTTGCGATCTGCGAGCATTCGTGGGCGACCTGTGGGCACTCCCAGACCCTGTATAATGCCGTGTAAAATGTCGTATGTCATGCAAAGTGTCAAAAGTCATGAAAAATGCACTGGAAAATGGCAAACGTGCGTTTGCCATTTTCCAGGGCATTTTCCATGACTTTTGACACTTTGCATGACATTTGACATTTTACACGCCTTTTTACAGGGTCTGGGAGTGGCCCCTGTTGCAGGCGCTGCTGGTTGCGGCCGGCCAGCGACAGTGCGAAGTGGTTCTGCGCCAGCTTGCGCGCCGCCGCCGCCCCGATCCCGCTGTTCCCGCCTAAAGATATTTGGGCCTACTCGCGGAAATTTGGCTATTTTACTAATTAGGTACTCGGTAAAATCTCACCCGTAATTACGGCGACCAATTTTTTTGATGCCATCTTCGCTCTTCGGCTGATTTTCCAGTGGCGTGTAGGTATTTAGATAGCTTTATATGCAGGTTGAACCGATCGAAGCGCTTGAAAAATATCCGCTTTTAAAGGAATATAATACAATAATATTCCAGAAAATCTCTTTCTGGGAAAGTTATTATTTCTGGGGAAAAACCGGAGAAGCAAATGTGAAAAAGTATGCGAAATAGTTGAATTCTAACCAGTGTCGCAACCTAAAACAACTCTTATTGAGCATCCTTTTCGAAATGAAGGAACAAAGTATGACGAGATGACAGTTTGGTAACCGATGTATTTATTTTCAACTGTCGCAGAGAGATGTGAACTTAAAAACTTTAAGATGTGTAGTTACGTCCTGTGCGATGGTTGTACATATGCAAGTGTGTATAAGTACCGTATTACCTCGAATTATCCCCCCCCTTGAATTAACCCCCCCCCCCCCACGAAATACCCCCCCTAAATTTCGGCTGAGGAAATAATAAACCCCCCCTCGAAATACCCCCCCCCCCCCTAAAATTGAGTATAACGTGAACGTACATGACAAATACCGCAGTTTGTGATCTGTACAATGCAGAACACACGTTAAAACTGATGATTAAGTGACGTTAGGGACGGGTTTTTGTGTATATATACAGTAATATATGCCTATAAACACATATACATCTATGTGATTGTTCGATTTTTCTACGTCTGCGTATGGGGAATTTCCGATAATTTCTGGCGAAATAATAGACCCCCCCCCCCTCGAATAAACCCCCCCTCGAATTATCCCCCCCTCAAATTTTGCTGGCGAAATAATAAACCCCCTGGGGGTATTTCGAGGTAATACGGTATACGTGCAAAGTTCTTTTTTTATGCCATCATAAACGATGGAAAAACACACAAATTGAACGCAAAAACTTATTGAGTTTCTGTGTTTTTGTTTTACACAGAAACAAGGAAACTCAAAAGTTTTGAAAAAGCTCAAAACTCAAATGAGTTTATTACATATATGAGAACACGGAAACACAGAAACATGGAAACATCGAGAACTTTTTTTTTAGTTTTTTCATTATGGATTCAAGTAATACTGTGATGTGATTAGCCGAACAAAAGAGGTATGTGCATGTCTATGAACCGATTGATGTATGTATACATTAGGTCAGGGGTCTCCAAGATTTTGGCCCTCGCGGGGGCTGGATAGATAGCAAATCGCTCCTCCGAAGGGATAGATTGCTGAAAAATTTTCTGGGGGGGCTGACGGGGGCACAATATATAGGCTTTTTCAAGGTTAAGAAGGTAGAAAGGGGAAAAAATCGTTAATAATCAGTTAAAAGTAACCAAAAGTAGGTTTAAAATGGCTAAAAATAGGTATATAACCATGTATATAGCCGGAAAGCACGATTTTGAAGGTGAAAAACTATAAAAAAGGTGCGAAAATTAGTGATTTTGAGTGAAAATTGGGGCAAAATTTCTCAAAAACCACTCCAGATAGATAGAAAGCTGAGTGATTTGGGGGGGGGGGGTCTTTGGGGGTAGTAGCCAAAAATTTTGCCTCGGGATAGATAGATAGCTGAGCGGCCTCCGGGATAGTTAGATAGCTGGTCGATTTGGGGGGGGGGCAGCCCCCCCAGCCCCCCCTAGGAGACCCCTGCATTAGGTTTACAAATTTTATAACAATTGCCCAAAAAGAAAAAATACAATTTTGTATCCATAGCATTTTTACAAGGTACAATTTACATTTTAAATGTGTAAGCAGCTGAGTAAAAATGCCTTGTTGACATGTGCAATGTAGTTAAAGTGATAATTTTTAAACCATTGCTATTTTTAAGCCATTGGGATTTGGCAACATTCACCTTGAGTGTGCTCAGTGTGTCATAATCCACTGGTTGAGCATAATGTGCTTTGAACCAGTGCCAAGTGATGTTGGAGACTAGGCATGTGAATCGAATGGCATTGCATACCCATAACATGTAAAAAAGACAATAGATCCATTCAAGTATTTTAAGACTAATTGTATATTATTGGACATTAGAATTTGTTGATGCTAATCTGCTGGACATGCTGTTGATTTTTGTGGTGCTTCTATCGAGTGCCCCCTCAACACGCATAAACAAATAGTGACGAGAAAACCACTGTTTTGGCATTGCAAAACTACTTTTAGGTAAAAACTTGCATTTTATATTAAAAAGAAACTTGAGTTTTCACCAAAAACCCAGTAATAAAAACAGAGTTACAAAAACACAAACACAGGTATTCATTTTTGAAAAACAAAACTTCAAAACACTTAACTCAAACTTTTTTAATAAAAAACTTACCCATCGTTGGCCATCATAAATCAGTATGAGCACCTAGGTATCTGGTATAAACCTAATCAACATCGCGTTATGCACTTATTTACCATACTGTATTTCTTTTAATAGAAGGGCGCCCTTCTATTAATTCATCAACTTTTTTTACCTGCCCTTCTATTGAAGACCGCCCTTCTATCGGAGACCGCCCTTCTATCTTTTTGTCAACTGTTCAGCCAATCTTTTTCAAGTTCTGCCAAGGCTTTGCGTTACGTCACAGACAGTTCATAGATTGACGATATTATACATAGAGTTCATTCAACAATAATGTTAAAATAGCACAAAATCAATGGACCAAAGCACTTAATCACAGTGTCCGCTGCTATTTTTTTAATCTTGTTATGCATTTGGCACAATTCCAGCACTTTGTGTACAATCCTATGTGAGACCGCCCTTCTAGGTTTCGTGGCCCAAAATAACTCGAAAAAGTGTAACTTCTATTGGAGACGCCCTTCTATTAAAGACCTGCCCTTCTTAGAAGAAATATGGTAGGTAGGCTTTTACATACATACACGAAACTGGTCATAAATGTGACAATACAGGGTATATTTAGACATGTATAAATATATCTGGACATGTCTATTTTCCTCAGCTCGTTCAGACGCGGGGGTATGTCGAGAGGGGGGGGGGGGGGTGATTCGAGAAAATATGATAAGTTTTCTGTGTTTGTAAATATCATTCAATCTGCAGCATTTCGCTATCATGGCTGACCACCATGCTCCATCATGTTTGCCATGGCGCTGAAGGCATTGTTGATGATGGCGCCGCCGTCGATGAAGTGCAGCGCGCCGGTGATGAAGCCCGCCTTCTTGTTGTCCGCCAGGAACGCGATCAGCTCCGCCACATTCGTCAAAGAACATGTATTGGTACTTGTGGCGTGAAAATATCAATTAATTATAGTTGTGTTATACCTACCTCATGGGGTTCGCCGATTCTGCCAGTTTGTTGTTCAGCTATCAGCATCTTTCGAATGGTTGCATTTCTGGTAACGTTAGACATTGTAAATGCACGTTTGCCTGTCGTGGCCATGGTCGGTGGATACTTGTAATGCTGGTGGTGTTCCGTGCCATTTTTTTGGCTCTTTGCCAATTTTAGTTGCTATCAATGAGCTTGTCAGTTCTGAAGAATCCACACTTCTTTTAACTTACCATTGCTGTGCTCTTCAGCTCCGGTATATTTATGATTGGGGTGTCAACGGCTGCCGGACTATTTACAGGGATAATTAGATTTGAATAGGTGATAATGGTCATAATCTCACAATGTATGATTATTTTTGTTCTGGAATTTTTGAGTCGCTTAAGTTTTCGAGCCAATCCTTGCTGAATCCCACTCATCGTATCTTTATCGGAAAAACTGTCAAATAAGCTAATTATCTGGAAAAACCGGACTGCGCCCAGCCACAGTACGCCGCTACTCCGCACTGTAGATTTTGATGATAGTGCCTGGGGCCAGTTCCGCAAAATGAGAAGTGAGAAGTGAAATGGCAAAGGCGAAGTAAAAGCGCAAAGGCGAAGTGAAATGGCAAGTGAATTGGCAAAAGCGAAGTAAAATAAATAAAAATAAAAGTAATTTCCCTTCGCTTTTGCCAATTTCCTTCTCAATTCACTTGCCATTTCACTTCGCCTTTGTGCTTTTTTTTTGCCTTTGCCATTTCACTTCTCACTTCTCATTTTGCGGAACTGGCACCTGGTGCCGGTTCCGCAAGTGGAAAAGTTAAGAGTTAAAACATAAGAGTTGAGTAAAGTTACAAATGGCGAGTTCAGAGTAAAGTAAAAGTTAAGGGTTGAGTAAAATCATCTATCGTTTTACTCAACTCTACACTATTAACTTTTCACATAACTTGTTATTTGTCATTTTACTCAACTTGTAAGTTTTAACTCTTAACTTTTCCACTTGCGGAACTGGCACCTGGTCGCTGTGCTGTCCCATGTGCATTCGGAAAGGCAACTAAGTTTTTGTCTCTTATGCTATTTTAAGCGAATTGGATTATATGCGTGGCCCTACAGCAGATTATCCAGATGCATGCATGTGCAAATCAAGCTAGTTGTGTTATATGTATTTACAGGGTGGTTCATTCCTTTATTTCACAGTTGCGAAATTTCATTCTGGGACAGTGAGAGTCAACTTTTCACTGAGAATATTTTTAATATTATCATCAAGATGCACTATAAAGCCAAGCTAATATGTGAGTTTCAGGGCTAACACAATTTGTTTACAAGTGAAGTTCACCGAAATTTGTCACTTGACAAAGCCTACCATGTTTTGACAGTTCAACTTGACATGACATGGTTTTTTTCCAATCCTACAGCCTAGACACATCGATATGCATCTTGTTGTCCACCTCGGTCATCGCAGTACTCATCATGGCGCTGAACGCGCTGTTGACAACAAAACCGCCGTCAACTGTGAACAGGGCGGCGGTGATGAAGCCAGCCTTTTTGTTGTCAGCCAAGAAAGCTATCAGCTCTGCCACCTGTGTTTTTTGTGATGTGGCATGTCACTGCAAAGTTCTATGGCTATGATTCATTGAGATTCAATGGGTGGTCCCCTGTCTGACCTCAGTGTCTTTACCAATCCTTCCTAATGGATGTATGGCTTCCAAGGCCTTCATCTGTAATGACATGTGATTTTAATGTAATGCATATAAATACCATATTACCTCCAATCGAATGTATACCTCCAATAAAAGGTACCCTCTAGTTGAAGGTACAACTTTTGGCCTTTAAAATAAGGTAAATAGATAAAAGGCATACCTCCAAATGAAGATATACCCTCGATAAAAGGCACAGCTGGCTGCCTTCAATTGATATCGTCGCTTTTGTACTCTACCTCCAGCTCCAAGTAGAGGGTTCCTTCTATTGTTTTCGCCAGATTTTGCAAACATTTAAAAACGGTGAAAAACAACGCTATTCATTTTATCAAACTGGATTGTAGCAAAATGGTGAAACAGGTGCCAGTTCCGCAAGTGGAGAAGTGATAAGTAAAATGGCAAAAGCGAAGAGCAATTACTTTTTTTACTTCGCTTTTGCCAATTTACTTGCCATTACACTTCGCTTTTGCCATTTTACTTGTCACTTCTCCACTTGCGGAACTGGCGCCGGGCCACTCTTGTTCAATATCGTGCGGCTATGCGACATTGCTCATCGCTTTATCGGTTGGTTCAAATTCAAAAACTTTCAATAGGAGGTAATACAGTATACCGTATTTCCTCGAAATACCCCCCCCCCCTCGAAATACCCCCCCCCCCCCTCGTTTGACCCCCCCCCCCTCTCGAGACCACTATGAAACAATCACCCCCCGGGGGGTATTTCGAGGAAATACGGTATATATACCGTATTTCCTCGAAATACCCCCCGGGGGGTGATTGTTTCATAGTGGTCCCGAGAGGGGGGGGTTAAACGAGGGGGGGGGTGTATTTCGAGGGGGGGGGTTATTGTTTCACAAGAAAATTTTTGAAAACCAAGTACGAAATTGTCGTCTGAAACGTACGCAGACGTCGAAAAATGCAACAAAAACCGCCATTTATAAGGTTCTGTAGACTAATATTAGTATGTAGATGGTATGTACACTGTTCTAACGTGACACCGACATTGTTTAACGTGTGTTCTGCAGTACACTGAACACTAACTACAGTTATTGTCATGTACGTTCCCTTTACACTCAATTTGGGGGGGGGGTATTTCGAGGGGGGGGGTGATTGTTTCATAGTGGTCTCGAGAGGGGGGGGGTCAAACGAGGGGGGGGGGGGTATTTCAAGGGGGGGGTATTTCGAGGAAATACGGTATTTGAAATTTTTTTTGAAAAGTTATGTAACTTATTTATTTACCATCGTCTCATCTACATTATCCCTCAGCATTGGTGTATCGACTCCTCCTGGACTAAAGCAAAGCAAAATGTATTCGGTTGTGCGTAGCGAATCGCTACTAGCGATGGAAAAGGCACTGGGAAATTTGATACAGCAGCGCACCGGCAGAAATGTGTAAAAAATTGCACCGGGACCGGAAGACCTCTGAAAATTGCAATGAAACCGCACCGGCACCGGTGCTAGCCAAGTTCGGTGCCTGGCACCGCTGCACCGGTGCCTTTCCATCACTAGTTATGTGCCTCGGTGAACGATGTGGCACTAACCAAATTGCATTGACCCTGACACCCCTAGGAGCATATTTGAGGGCGAGCGATTTTGTGTACATGTCCAGTGCTGCCTTGCTCATCGCGTAGAACGGCATGGGGCTCTGCAAGTATTGTGTTTTTAATGACCTGTTTGGTTGTGTTTTTGTGGCCACTCACCGGCATAGTTCCCCCAACGCTGCTTATATTGATAACATTTCCTCGAGATTTGAAAAGATTATCCTCGCATAAGTCAGTCAATTTGACTACGCTGCAGATAGAACAAATTTAGTCACTTTATTGTGGAACGTATTTACATTAACATTTACATATACCTATTCTTTATTATTGGCCTGGTCCAAGCGGTCCTTTAGAAAAATATAATCGGTACATTTTTGGCAGTTTATAACTCATGTAAATGATAACCAGCCACTCACTCAAATAGGTATTGGTAACCATTTGTAACACTAGAAAAACGGTAAAAGCGAGAAAGCCATGCAAAGTGGCTTAACACAGGTTCTGGTGGTGGAAAATAAGCTTGCTCTGGTGACATTTGACAGAAGAAACGATGGTAGCTTGGTGAAAATTCTAAATTGTAAATAACCACAGTGTTGTGATTTTACAATGCGAAATGATAAATTGGTTCAGCAAATTTTAGAGTAACCTCACCTTCGTACATTGAGCCTGAATGTCTGGTCGAATGCATCCATGTCGATTTTACCATATGGGTCAAGTGCTTCAAAAAAGTAGGCGGCATTGTTGACGAGCACGTCGATGCGGCCGAACTTGTCCAGGGTGCGGCGCACCAGCGACTCCAGGTGACTGTCGTCGGTCGCGTCGCCGCTCGTGGTCAGCACCTGGGCCACATTCAATTGTGCCCTAGTTTTTTACCGAAATTTCGAAATTTGAAGTATTTGAAATGCTGAGTTTATCGGAATGACTTATCTCCATCAGCATTAGTTGACAGACATTTCATTCTGGTGCCAGTTCCGCAAAATGAGAAGTGAGAAGTGAAGTGGCAAAGGCGAAGTGAAATGGCAAGTGAATTGGCAAGTGAAATGGCGACAGCGAAGAGAAATTACTTTTTATTTTTATTTTTTTACTTCGCTTTTGCCATTTCACTTCTCACTTCTCATTTTGCTGAACTGGCTCCTGGTAAATTCAAATGCGTTCAAAAGTTATTTACGAAACGCAACACGTGGCTGCTTTTCCCGCTCACCGCTTTGTCTGACTTTGCAATCTGCGAGCACTGGTCGGCGACCTGGTGCCAGTTCCGCAAATTGAGAAGTGAGAAGTAAAATGGCAAAGGCGAAGTGAATTGAGAAGGAAATTGGCAAAAGCGAAGTAAAATGGCAAGTAAATTGGCAAAAACGAAGGAAAATATATCAAAAGTAATTTCCCTTCGCTTCTGCCAATTTCCTTCTCAATTCACTTCTCACTTCACTTCGCATTTGTCATTTTACTTCTCAATTTGCGGAACTGGCCTCTGTTGCAGGCGCTGCTGGTTGCGGCCGGCCAGCGACAGTGCGAAGTGGTTCTGCGCCAGCTTGCGCGCCGCCGCCGCCCCGATCCCGCTGTTCCCGCCTGAGCCATGTTTGGGCCTACTCGCGGAATTTGCATATTGCACTAATTACTCGGTAAAACACACCTGTGATTACGGCGACCAATTTTTTTGATGCCATCTTCGCTCTTGGGAGTTGGGAGATAGTCGACGTTTGTCAACAAAAGTTTGTGAATTTTCCAGTGGCGTGTAGGTATTTAGATAGCTTTAAATATATGCAGGATAAACGAATATAAGCGCTTAAAAATGTGCCCTTTTTAAGGAATATAATTCTATAATATTCCAGAAAATCTCTTTCTGGGAAATTGTATCGTACTTTAATACTTCTGGCGGAAAAAAAAATTGGAGAAGCAAATGCGTAAACGTATGTATTCAAAATAATTGAATTCTAAAAAATAACTTGAAGTAAACAGGATGCAACCAGAGGCGCGACCAAAAACAATTATTATTGATCATCGTTTTTGAAATAAAGGAACAAGGTACGAAAAGATGACAGTTTGACAACCGATGTATTTATTTTCATCAGCTAGGTGTGCTGTCCGCCGAGTACACGTGCAAATTTTGTATTGATGCCATCATAAATGAGTATCAGCACCTAGGTAAATATAAACTTATTATTATGTATGGTATCTGGTATAAACCTATTCTAAATCGCGTTCTGAAAGTACCTCCCACGGAAAAATCTATTGGAAGGTATCTACCGTATTTCCTCGAAATATTTTTTCAGCAGCAAATTTTGAGGGTTTTTTATTGTTCTGTAAAAACTTGGCTCAGACCTGGGGGTATTTCGAGCTAAGGGGGGGGGGGTGATTCGAGAAAATACGACAAGTTTTCTACATTTGTAAATATCATTTAATCTGCAGCAATTCCATATCATATCTGGCCGGCGGCGTTCATCATGTTGCCCATGGCGCTGAAGGCATTGTTGATGATGGCGCCGCCGTCGATGAAGTGCAGCGCGCCGGTGATGAAGCCCGCCTTCTTGTTGTCGGCCAAGAAAGCGATCAGCTCCGCAACCTTTTCCACAGAAAATGTATTTTGGTACTTACGGCGGGAAATAAAGATACCGTATTTCCTCGATATACCCCCCTCGAAATACCCCCCACGAAATAGCCCCCCCCCCCCAAAATACCCCCATCTCAAAATGGACAGCATGAGTTTATAACCCCCCCTCCTCGAAATCCCCCCCCCCTCAAAATGGACACCATGAGTTTATAACCCCCCTCGAAATACCCCCCCCCCCCCACAAAATATAGTGTATAGAGAACATAAATGACAAAAGCTACGGTTTGTGATCCGGGAAACGTACAAACCAGGTGAAAAACAATGACTGCGTTATGTTAGAACCGGGTTTATACCGTATACCGTCATATATAAGTCTATACTGTAATATACATGGCGGTTTTTGTTGCATTTTTCGACGTCTGTGTGTGTGTACATTACAGACAACAATTTAGTACTGGGATTTCAAAAAAATTTCTCTCGAAATAATAAACCCCCGCCCCTCGAAATACCCCCCTCGTTTAACCCCCCCCCCCTCAAAAATCTCACTCTGAAAAAATAACCCCCCTGGGGGTATTTCAATGAAATACGGTAGTATGCATGCAAGAATTGCGTTATACGTACCTCATGGGGTTCACCAATTCTGCCAATGGGGTGGCCGGCTATCATCATTTTTTGCTGCGTAATTGTTAAATGAGCGTTTTATATGTAGTTGTAGCTAGGGTTCAGATGATATATTGTATCGAATATCGAATATCGACTGTTTTTTCATATTGAATATCGATATCGAGGGTCAATATCGTATCGATATCGAATATCGAGTTTCAGAAACAAATATCGAATATCGATATCGAGTTTCAGAAAAAATATAGAATATCGAATATCGATATCGAAAAGTCATATCGTCCGAACCCTAGTTGTAGCCATTCTTGGTGGGGGCAGACTCTTTATAGATATCTGCGCGTTGGGTATCTGTACAGTAGGGAACCCAATTAGGATTCCCATCTGTAAATAAGAGATTCCTTACAGTCAAGTATTAATAACTTTAAAAAAGGTTGCCCCATTGGGTATCCCCAAACACACACCCACCACTTGATGGATTGATCTGATCGATAGGGGACTAGAAAGTTAACGCCTTTGTTTAAGTGCAATCGATACCTGCTAATCATTCATATAGTTGAGTAGTAGTGTAGATGGGGTTGTGCTCAAACCCGCGATGTTTAGGTTTCGGCTGTGCATCACCTGTGACTATTTGTGATGCATGTTCGGTTCAGCACTGTGCAATAAACTTGCTCTCCCAACTGTGTCTTGGGGTTGTGGGCCCCCGCGTCGACCAAATCTACCCCAACTATATAAGTATTCTGATGTTAGAACTAACAAAAAATGTGCATTTAAGTGAAATATAAACAAATCAGAAATTCGTGTGTGTGAATCATAACTGTAAATATTGCTATAAAAATAAGACCACGTAAAATATTTGTGTAATAAGACTGTGTAAGTGAAATATAAATGAATTGATGTGTGTGTGCATCATCAATGTAAATATTAACATGAATGGTAAGACCATGTAATATTTATGTAAAAAATATGACTTGTAAACATTTATGTAGAAAAACTGCAAGCAAAAAATTATGTAAATTAAAAATTCTAAGTAAACTCTAAGAAATAAGTAAATCCAATGTAAGAAACTCACGTGAATTTCTGATTTGTTTATATCTCACTAAAATGCACATTTCTTGTTAGTTATGACATCTGCATACTTATATGAATGATTGACAAGTATCGGTTGAACTTGAACAGCTGCATGAACTTTCTAATCCCCTATACGTTGATTTAAAGCTCCCGTTTCCGGATGTTTACGTTGGGTTAGGATACCCACCAGTAGGGTGTCAAATTTCCGTTTTCCGTTTACCGTTTCCGTTTTCCGCAGGCAAATTTTTTCCGTTTTCCGTTCCGTTTTCCGGCTGCTGCAATTTTTTTTCTGTTTTCCGTTCCGTTTTCAGGCAACTTTTTTTTCCGTTTCCGTTTTTCCGGCTCATTTTCCGTTTTCCGACTAAATTTTCAGTTTTTTTCCACTTTTTTTCTCCGTTTTTCGCCTCAATTTCCAGTTTTTTTTTCACTTTTTCCACCTTTTTTTCCATTTTCCGCCTCAATTTTCTATTTTTCTGCCTCATTTTACCTTTTTCTGGCTCAACTTTCTGTTTTCTGATCAGCCAAACAGGTAAAAAATTCATGCAGATAGTCAATGATGTGCGAATTTTTCTGTTTCCAGCAAAATTACTGCAAATTTTTTCCACTTCCAGCAAAATTTCAGCAAATTTTACCCGTTTTCCGGAAAAATTTCAGCAAGTTTTTCCATTTCCATGCAAATTTGATTTTTCCATTTCCGTTTTTTCAGCCCCTTTTTCCGTTTTCCGGCTGCTGTAAATTTTTTTCCATTTCCGTTTCCGTTTTCCGCCAGGTGCAAATTTTTTTCCGTTTTCCGTTCCGTTTTCCGGCTGCTGAAAAAATTTTTCCGTTTCCGTTTTCCGTAAAAAAATTTTTTTGACACCCTACCCACCAGTACATTGAAGATTCGCATTGCTACATTGAAAGATTTGGGTATCCCGCATAGTGTATACCCATAGGTACATAGATGAGGATACCCATCGCGGAGATACCCAACAGTATTCTCCTTTGGTGGGTACTAGCGATGCCATAGGTGCATGGCGCCATTTTTTTGGCGCTTTGCCAACGATACCAGTGGCTACCAGTAGCTTGTCAGTCCTAAAATATCCACACTATTTCTTAACTCACCATTGCTTCGCTCTTCAGTTCCGGTAGATCTATGAGTGGTGTGTCGATGGCTGCCGGACTACAGGGATAATTTTTGTGATTAAGTGACAAGGGACTACCGTATTTCCTCGAAATACCCCGAGGGGGTTTATTTTTTTCAGAGTGAGATTTTTGAGGGGGGTGGGAGGGGTATTTCGAGGGGGGCTATTATTTCGCCAGAAATTTTTTGAAATCCCAGTACTAAATTGTTGTCTGTAAGGTACACAGACGTCGAAAAATGCAACAAAAACCGCCATGTATTTACATGGTCCGGCTGAAAAGTACCCAGGCAGTACTCGCCATTCGCGCTAGGGGTAAGCTACAGTCATAAAATTTTGACAGGTTAAGATATAAGGTGTTTTGAGTTTTCACTCAAAATTTCACCCCTCTAGCTCCACCCACTGCGGAACTGTGGGGGTTACAGTTTCGGTCATTTTGTACTGATGTACAGATGGTGCTTTAGCTCAATGCTGCTTTAAGTTGTGATCATGAAACTTTGGCTAGTGTAAGCCACACTGTGTTGGTAATGTGCTGATAATATACAAAACTTTTATCAACATCATTGCTTTTAAGGTAAAATTAATATGCAGATCAGGGTGATGTGCAAAAAACGTGGGAACTGTGATGGATGTTTTGGTGATCATCTGAAATCATGTTGTAATGCAGTGATTTTAATGTTGTTTTGAAATGTGCAGTAAGTGAGTTATGTGTTTCAAATTTCCCTGTTTCATTACTAATCTGTAGTGGACACATTACCTGTGTTCAACAGCAGTGTGCATGCAAAATGCATCCTGTATTAACCACTTTTTGAGAAGGAGAGGCAGAATGATGAATTTGGTAGTGAGAGTAGTGACAGTAATGACAATATGAACTAGGCTTATGATATCATATGTAATGTTTGTTAGTGCTGGAACATTGCCAACACTGGTGGCTTACACTAGCCAAAGTTTCATGATCACAACTTAAAGCAGCATTGAGCTAGAGCACCATTTGTACATCAGTACAAAATGGCTGAAATTGTAACCCCCACAGTTCCGCAGTGGGTGGAGCTAGAGGGGTAAAATTTTAGGTGAAAACTCAAACCACCTGATATATTAACCTGTCAAAATTTTATGACCATAGCTCACCCCTAGCGCTAATGGCCAGCACTGCCCGGGGACTTTTCAGCCGGACCATGTAAATATAAGACTGTATGGACTTATATAAATATGTACGTAGACGGTATAATCCCGGTTCTAATATAGCACAGTCATTGCTTTTCATGTTTGTTGAAAACTGGTGGAAAATATAAATGAGAAAATCACTTAATTGTGCCGGGTGGCGCACGTCAGGCGCACGGTTTCAATTGGCTCCCAAAGCGTCAATTTTCAATGAAAAAAGCTCAAATTTTGTATGGGAGTAGATAAATGTCCCCCATTTGTTGTGTTAGATGCAGAATTTCATATCGCAAGATTTCATGTCTGAACGCGAAGGACAGTTCCATATGTGTGTGAACATGTCCCACTGTGTTTGGATGCACATGCAGTGCAAATGTATGAACAGCAACAGCAAAATGCTGAACTTTCAAGATGCGGTCAAGCTGACAAATTAACATACTAAATGGGGTGCATTTGTCTACTGGACTACTTTTTGGACTATGATATGTATGATTCGCGCTCACCAGATTCCGTTGACTCGAACTCCTTTGGGTGCGTACTTGAGTGCCAGCGATTTTGTATACATGTCCAGCGCTGCCTTGCTCATCGCGTAACCAATACTCATATCTGTCTTATCACGTAAAATGTGTGTGGTTTAAGATTAAATCAATATTGTAGTTTGTTTGTTTTTGTAGTCAATTTCGCAGTATGACATACCGGCATGGATCCACCAACACTGCTAATGTTGACAACATTCCCTTTGGACTTGAATAGGTGCTCTTGGCATAGGTCAGTCAACACCATCACACTGCGTGAAGTTTGGCAAAAGTTGTTTCGCAGATCGTTCGAGTGGTAACGTGTTAGTTACTCCATATTTGACAAGTCAATAGATTTAACGTGTATCATTTAACCTGCGCACGTTGAGTTTGAAGGTCTTGTCGCATGCGTCGATGTCGATCCTTGGGTTTGGTTCGAACGACTCGAACAAGTAGCCGGCGTTGTTGACGAGCACGTCGATGCGGCCGAACTTGTCCAGGGTGCGGCGCACCAACGACTCCACGTGGCTGTCGTCCGTCATGTCACCGCTGGTCGTCAGCACCTGCGCTTTTCTCCCACTTTGTCGCCATTTGAACCACGTAGAAGAGTGTGCTCACCGCTTTGTCCGACTTCGCGATCTCTGAGCATTCGTGGGCGACTTGTTGCAGGCGCTGCTGGTTGCGGCCGGCCAGCGACACTGCGAAGTGGTTCTGCGCCAGCTTGCGCGCCGCCGCCGCCCCGATCCCGCTGTTCCCGCCTGAGCCATGGTTGCGTCTAGGGTTCAAACGGGATCCCGATCCCGATCCCGGATCCCGTGAAATTCCGGGATTTACCAGTCCCGATCCCGATCCCGAAACCCCAATCCCGATCACGATCCTGATCCCGAAATCCAAAAATACCAATCCTGATCCTGAAAATTTTCAAATCCCGATCCCGATCTCGAGAAACTCCCAACTCCGGGATCCCAATCCCGGAAAAATTAGTGGAAATTATAAAAAGTGAAATAATGACGTTTTTGCATGCAAAAAAGTGGATGCAAACCACCAGTGTCAATTTTATGCCACTTTTCTGGCATCCAACAGTGTTTTGAGACCTTAATGAACAACTGTGAATGCCAGAAAAATGACCAAAATCTCTATCCCTAGAACCCAATCCCGATCCCTAGAACCCAATCCCGATCCCGTGACCCCAATCCCGGCCAATCCCGATCCTGATCCCGATCCTGGAATCTCAAAAAACCAATCCCGATCCCGAAACCCCAATCCTGATCCCGATCCCGAAATCTCAAAAAGTGAATCCCGATCCTGATCCCAATCCCGAAAAGTCAATCCCGTTTGAACCCTAGTTGCGTCTGCTCGCGGAATTGACATATTGCACTGATTACTCGGTAAAACACACCTGTGATTACCGCGACCAATTTTTTTGATGCCATCTTCGCTCTTGGGAGTTGGGAGATAGTCGACTTTGTCAACGAAAGTCTGTGAATTTTCCAGTGGCGTGTAGGTATTTAGATAGCTTTAAATATATGCAGGATAAACGAATATAAACGCTTAAAAATGTGCCCTTTTTAAGGAATATAATTCAATAATATTCCAGAAAATCTCTTTCTGGGAAAGTGTATCGTACTTTAATACTTCTGGCGGCAAAAAATTTGGAGAAGCAAATGCGTAAAGGTATGTATTCAAAATAATTGAATTCTAAAAAATAACTTGAAGTAAACGGATGCAACCAGAGGGGTTGAGGCTACTTATAGTCCCAGATTACTGCGCGTCTGTTTGCAGCGCGCAGAGGTCATCAGATATTGCGCGTGAAAAGGGAATACCGTATTTCTTCTAATGGAAGCGCGCCGCTCTATATTTTTCATCAACTTTTTACCTACAATTCTATCGGACGCTGCCGTTGTATTTTTTCATCAATTTTTTATTTGAACATAGTTTTATCCTTTTATGTCACGTGAGCAATCTTTTTCGTTATTTTAAATGCAATTTCGTTATTGTTTTGAAATTTGCGTATCTATTTCAATGCTTTGAACGTTCCCGGCATATATTTGACATACTTTTTGTTTGTTTTGGCACTCTTATATCGCAATTTCTACCTGCTTTTCTATTGGAGGTATGCCGTTCTATCAGAAGAAATACGGTAACCCGTGCAAACGTAAATGGCACACACGCGCATCGAAAAAATGCGAAAACAGAAGCTACTGACCCAAGCGACGCTGGGACTATAAATAGGGTTCAAACGGGACCAGTTTTTCGGACCGGGACCGGGACCAGAAATTTTCTAATGTCGGGACCGGGACCGGGACCGGGACCGGGACTGGGGGGTCGGGACCGGGACCGGGACTGGCTTTTTTCAATTGTCGGGACCGGGACCGGGACCGGGACTGGGGGGTCGGGACCGGGACTGGGATTTGCCGAACCAGGTACCGGCACCGCGGTATTGTTTGAACCTTATTGGTATGTAATATCCAGCCAATGTTGTTCCACACACCTCCACTGTGTGAACGACCACTCTCAATGTATTAGCATTTTCTTATAACATTATTCAAGCAGTATTCCATTGCCATCTTCACTTGAAGTTGTGAATATATGATGAAACGTAATGTACGCAGGATTTTTTTGGAAGGGGTCCCTTGTCAGGACCGCTATAAAATTCCGGGACCGGGACTGGGACTGGGTGGTCGGGACCGGGACTGGGACCGGGACTGGCTTTTTTCAATTGTCGGGACCGGGACTGGGGTGTTGGGACCGGGACCGGGACTGGAACCATGTACCGGGACCGCGGTCCCGTTTGAACCCTAACTATAAGTAGAACTCCCCACCAGAGGCGCGACCAAAAACAATTATTATTGATCATCGTTTTTGAAATAAAGGAACAAGGTACGAAAAGATGACAGTTTGACAACTGATGTATTTATTTTCATCAGCTGTCACACAGAGATGTCAGCCAAAAAACTTAAAAATGTGTAAGTGATGCAAGTGTGTATACTCGGCGGACATCACACGTAGTATGAAAACCTACCATAACCCATCGGAATAATGAACTAAAAATAATGTAGTTTTTTAATCATAATATTTCGTTTTTACTATGGAACAATTAATTATGTTATTTATCACAAGATTTTATTCATTAAATTATGGTAGGTTTTCATACTAGATGTGCTGTCCGCCGAGTATACGTGCAAATTTCGTATTTATGCCATCATAGGTAAATGAGTATGAGCACCTAGGTAAATATAAACCTATTATTATATCTGGTATCTGGGATACTCGGGTCACTTTATGCCGTACATTTTTCCCGAGGAAACACTCCAGTGGTGTAAATCTTTGCCGCTGTTCAACTCGTTCCAGTGTGAAATACAGAAAAAATTATCTAGAATATTCGATCGATCGATTCGATATTGTGTGATGCGCGGTTTCAATGCGTAGTCGGAACGGAATATTTCCTGATTCTAAAGGCCATTTTCTAACCGTTTCGCCGCACAGTGAAATAGCCTGCTATAAGTTCCGCTATAGCAATATTTCTGGCTCCGGAAACGCAGCATATTTACTTGAAAATAGTAGGGTCTAGTGATGGAATGGCGCCATGGCGCTGGCGCCATTTGAGGGCGCCAAAGGGCGCCGCGCCAGGGCGCCATTGGCGCTTGGCGCCCTTTTTCTGTGGCGCCCTTGGCGCACGGCGCCCACATTCTGAAAGGCGCCATGGCGCCCTTGGCGCTTGGCGCCCTTTTTCCGTGGCGCCCTTGGCGCCTGGCGCCCTGCTTTAAAAGGGCGCCAAAAAGGCGCCAGCAGGGTTTCAAGTGAGTGCTGTTTAAATGAAAAAAATAATGAAAAATGCATCTGTGGATGATCTAAATTCGTCAGAAAAATGGACGAAGTGGTGTGAGTCGTGGAAATCTTTCATCCAACGTTTCATCAGATGTGTCTGACGGATCAGAAGACTAGAATGATGGACCGTCGAACTTGCAAAATTATAAAAAAAGGATTCAAATCGTTGCAATTCCGTTTTTGTCCATTTCAGGGAAATATTGATTGGAAAAGCCTATTTGAAGTGAATGGATTGTTATCAAATGACAATTTTCATTGTGTTTGAATTCGTCATGTGAATTTTATTGAAAAATTTTCTGTTGCCAGATGTGTTTTTGTTCATTACATCCTGAAGAACGCGAATTAAGACGTGAATGCATGTACCACAGTGCTGTAGCAACATTTTTAGCACAAGCAGGGTGTTGTAGGCACTTATTTTTCCTGGCGCCCTTGGCGCCTGGCGCCCTATTTTCCAAACGGCGCCATGGCGCCCTTGGCGCTTGGCGCCCTCTATCCGTGGCGCCCCTGGCGCCTGGCGCCCACTTTCCGAATGGCGCCATGGCGCCCTTGGCGCCTGGCGCCCTTTTTCTGTGGCGCCCTTGGCGCTTGGCGCCCACTTTCCGAATGGCGCCATGGCGCCCTTGGCGCCTGGCGCCATTTTTTCTGGCGCTTTTCCATCACTAGTAGGGTCGGCCAGGAAACCAGCAAATCTATTCATTTCTTTATTTTTTTGTGAAAGGTCGGCCCTTAAAGTTTTCAATTTGACTTACCGTATTTCCTCGAAATACCCCCCCCCCTCGAAATACCCCCTTCAAAATGGGCACTATGAGTTTGTGGTCCGGGAAATGCATAACAGACATTCAAAACACTTACTGTGTTACGTTAGAACATCGTTTACACCATCTACATTCTCATATAAGGCTGTAAAAACTTATAAATGGTAGTTATTGTTGCATTTTTCACGTTCTTCTCTCAAAATTTTCACTCTGAAAAAATAAACCCCCGGGGGGTAATTCGAGGAAATACGGTAGATATTTGATTCTGATAAAAAAGGTACATAAATATTTGCGGTGGTAGAGTCATGTTCGCCGAGTAAATAAACCTATTCTAAATCGCGTTCTGAAAGTACCTCCCACGAAAAATTCTATTGGAAGGTATCTACCGTTTTTCCTCGAAATATTATTTCAGCAGCAAATTTTGAGGGTTTTTTTATTGTTCCGTAAAAATTTTCCGGGAAGGTTCGCAGTAAAGAATGGGTTTTTACATACCCAAAACTGGTAATAAATGTGACAAAACAGGAAATATTTAGACATGTAATATCTCTTGCCATGTCTGTCTTTCCTCAGCTCGCTCAGACCTGGGGGTATTTCGAGCTAGGGGGGGGGGGGGGGTGATTCGAGAAAATACGACAAGTTTTCTACATTTGTCAATATCATTTAATCTGCAGCAATTCGATATCATGTCTGGCCAGCGGAGTCCATCATGTTTGCCATGGCGCTGAAGGCATTGTTGATGATGGCGCCGCCGTCGATGAAGTGCAGCGCGCCGGTGATGAAGCCCGCCTTCTTGTTGTCGGCCAAGAAAGCGATCAGCTCTGCCACCTTTGCCACAGAAAATGTATTTTGGTATACTTGGCGGACATTACATTTGATATGGAAACCTACCATAATCAATCTGAATAATGAACCAAAAATTATACGATTTTTTCATCAAGATTTCGTTTTTACTATGGAATAATTAATCAAGAAATTGATCAGAAGGTTTTTATCATTGAATAATGGTAGGTTTTCATACTAGGTGTGCTGTCTGTCGAGTATACTCACGGCGGGGAAATAAAGATATTATGCATGCAGGAATCGCGTTATACGTACCTCATGGGGTTCACCAATTCTGCCAATGGGATGGGCGGCTATCATCATTTTTTGCTGCGCAATTGTTAAATAAACGTTTTTTAGTTGTGGCCATTCTTGGTGGGTACTAGTGATGCTATTGGTGCATGGCGGCATTTTTTCTGGCGCTTTGCCAACGATATTGTAGTGGCTACCAGTAGCTTGTCAGTATTGATGGAAAAGCGCCATGGTGCTGGCGCCTGGCGCTAGCGTCAAAGCAAAAAGCGCCATGGCGCTTGGCGCTAATTTTCTGTAACGCCAGGAACTAAACGCCTGGCGCTGGCGCTTGACGATAGCGCCAAAGCAAAAAGCGCCATGGCGCTTCTGGCGCTTGGCGCCATTTTGCTCTGGCGCCATTGACGCTTGGCGCTGAGGTTCAAAAAAGTGCCATTACGCATTTTGCGCTTGGCGCCAAAGTTCTGGCTCTTTTTCCATCACTACTTGTCAGTCCCAAAATATCCACACCATTTTTCACTCACCCCTGCTTCGCTCTTCAGTGCCGGTATATCTATGATTGGTGTGTCAACCGCTGCCGGACTAAAGGGTTAATTTTTTTCAATAAGTGACAAGGGATTTTATCTGATAATGTATGGTAATGATTCGCGCTCACCAGATTCCGTTGACCCGAACTCCTTTGGGTGCATACTTGAGTGCCAGCGATTTTGTATACATGTCCAGCGCTGCCTTGCTCATCGCGTAACCAATCGTCGTATCTGTCTTAACACAAAAAAGTGTGTTTTTGAGATAAAATCGACATTTTAGTTTGTTTGTTTTTGTAGTCAATTTCGCACCATGACATACCGGCACGGATCCACCAGCACTGCTAATATTCACAACATTTCCTTTGGACTTGAATAGGTGCTCTTGGCATAGGTCAGTCAACACCAGGGTTGGCAAAATCTCAGAAAATAAAAATAAATAAAAATATAAAATTGAAGAATAAAAAAAAATAAAATAAAATGGAAAATTTCAAAATAAAAATAAAAATTGTATAAAAATTCAAATTTTTGTAAAATTTTATACAAATTCATATTTTTGTAAAAATTGTATAAAAATTCATATTTTTTGTAAAATTTTTTTCTGTGGTTTATAGTTCAACCTGTTCATTCGCGGAGCTGGGGCAGTCCCAAGCCATGTGAAGTGTCAAAATGTCATATGGAATGGAAAGTGTCAATTTTCATGAAAATGTAAAGTAAAGTGTCAATTGTCATGACAAATATAAATTAAAGTGGAAACTGTAAAGCAAATTGTATCCAAATCTTATCTTTTGTATCCAAATCTTATCTTTTGTATCCAAATCTTGTTGTTTTTGTAACCAAATCTTATGTGAACATTTGGATACAAAAACATAACACATAAACTAGCTAACAATACCTACTGCATGCAACTTTTGCAAAGTAATGGAAAAGTTTGTCACATGTTCTTCATGTTTAGGTCTAATTATCACATTTTTCTGACCTTGCATGCAAGATTCTGATTTTTTGTAAAATTTCTGTAAATTTTTTGTAAAATGGTCCATTTTATTATTTTATTATTATTTTGGAATAAAATAAAATAAAATAAAATGAGCAAGAATAAAATTAAAAAAAAAACATTTTTATACAATTTTTATACAATTTGTATACAAATGATTTTTCTAAAACCAACCCTGCAACACCATCACGCTGCATGAAGATTGGCAAAAGTTATTTCGAAGATTGTTTAAGTGGTGACGTGTAGCGTGTCAAAAATTTTTTTTACGGAAAACAGAAACTGAAACGGAAAAAAATTTTCAGCAGCCGGAAAACGGAATGGAAAATGGAAAAAAATTTGCACTTGGTGGAAAACAGAAATGGAAACGGAAAACGGAAATGGAAACGGAAAAAAATTTCAACGGCCAGAAAACGGAAAAAGAGGCCGGAAAGACGGAAACAGAAAGATCAAATTTGCACGAAAATGAAAAAACTTGATGAAATTTTGCCGGAAAACGGATAAAATTTTGCTGGAAGTGGGAAAAATTTGCAGTAATTTTGCTGGAAACAGAAATTTTTTTACATCATTGACAATCTGCATGAATTTTTACCAGTTTGACTGATCAGAAAACAGAAAGTTGAGCCAGAAAAAGGTAAAATGTGGCAGAAAAATGGAAAATTGAGGCGGAAAATGGAAAAAAGGCGGAAAAACTGGAAATTGAGGCGGAAAATGGAGAAAAAGGCGGAAAAACTGAAAATTTAGCTGGAAAACGGAAAATGAGCCGGAAAAACGGAAACGGAAAAAAACACTATACCATATTTCCTTGAATAATTCCGTTGGAAATAAATGTTTCATAATAAGTAAGTATTCCTTATTTATTCAGGCATTTATTCGTGAAGAAAGATTAAATACTAGTAAAGTACGTTTTCCTGGAAAAAAAGTAAAGGTCACTATTTTTGAGATATTTCTACAGGATTATAACTCACAATCACTAATTTAATCTTATTTCTGTCAATTTTCACGTCCAAATTCACTATTTCATCTGTGTTTTTGCCTATTTTCAGCTTTACTTGACATTTGCAGAAAATGCCAACTTTCCCAATTTGAAGTGAATGATTTATATTATGTTTCTCAACATTTTTAGCCACTTCATTACATGTTACACGCAAAATGTGACACTTCAAAATTCATACTTCATCTGTTTTCTTTGTTGCTTATTTTCAGCTATTTTTGACATTTGCACAAAATGCCTATTTTCACACTTTGATGACCTATGACTCACTTACAGTAGGTATTAAAAGTGAATTTGTGAAGTTACGTGAAATGTGATAGTGAGCAAAATTGTAAATGTGAGAGCGTGCAAAGCTGCAAATGTGAGAGTGAGCAAAATTGTAAATGTGAGAGTGCACGAAGCTGCAAATGTGAGAGTGCGCGAAACTGCAAATGTGAGAGTGAGCAAAATTGTAAATGTGAGAGTGCACGAAGCTGCAAATGTGAGAGTGCGCGAAACTGCAAATGTGAGAGTGAGCAAAATTGTAAATGTGAGAGTGCATGAAGCTGCAAATGTGAGAGTGCGTGAAACTGTAAATGTGAGAGTGAGCAAAATTGAAAAATGTGAGAGTGCACAAAGCTGCAAATGTGAGAGTGCGCGAAACTGCAAATGTGAGAGTGAGCAAAGCTGCAAATGTGAGAGTGAGCAAAGCTGCAAATGTGAGAGTGCGCGAAACTGCAAATGTGAGAGTGAGCAAAATTGTAAATGTGAGAGTGTGCAAAGCTGCAAATGTGAGAGTGAGCAAAATTGTAAATGTGAGAGTGCATGAAGCTGCAAATGTGAGAGTGCGTGAAACTGTAAATGTGAGAGTGAGCAAAATTGTAAATGTGAGAGTGCACAAAGCTGCAAATGTGAGAGTGCGCGAAACTGCAAATGTGAGAGTGAGCAAAGCTGCAAATGTGAGAGTGAGCAAAGCTGAAAATGTGAGAGTGAGCAAAATTGTAAATGTGAGAGTGCACAAAGCTGCAAATGTGAGAGTGCGCGAAACTGCAAATGTGAGAGTGAGCAAAATTGTAAATGTGAGAGTGAGCAAAATTGTAAATGTGAGAGTGCACGAAGCTGCAAATGTGAGAGTGAGCAAAATTGTAAATGTGAGAGTGCATGAAGCTGCAAATGTGAGAGTGCGTGAAACTGCAAATGTGAGAGTGAGCAAAGCTGCAAATGTGAGAGTGCGCGAAACTGCAAATGTGAGAGTGAGCAAAGCTGCAAATGTGAGAGTGAGCAAAGCTGAAAATGTGAGAGTGAGCAAAATTGTAAATGTGAGAGTGCACAAAGCTGCAAATGTGAGAGTGCGCGAAACTGCAAATGTGAGAGTGAGCAAAATTGTAAATGTGAGAGTGAGCAAAATTGTAAATGTGAGAGTGCACGAAGCTGCAAATGTGAGAGTGAGCAAAATTGTAAATGTGAGAGTGCATGAAGCTGCAAATGTGAGAGTGCGTGAAACTGCAAATGTGAGAGTGAGCAAAATTGTAAATGTGAGAGTGCGTGAAACTGTAAATGTGAGAGTGAGCAAAATTGTAAATGTGAGAGTGCACAAAGCTGCAAATGTGAGAGTGCGCGAAGCTGCAAATGTGAGAGTGAGCAAAATTGTAAATGTGAGAGTGTGCAAAGCTGCAAATGTGAGAGTGAGCAAAATTGTAAATGTGAGAGTGCACGAAGCTGCAAATGTGAGAGTGCGCAAAACTGCAAATGTGAGAGTGAGCAAAATTGTAAATGTGAGAGTGAGCAAAATTGAAAATGTGAGGGGGAGTTGTTTGAGGGGGGGAAATAATAAATGTGAGAGTGAGCAAAATGGTGAATGTGAGGGGGAGTTGTTAGAGGGGGGGAAATAATAAATGTGAGAGTGGGCAAAATGGTGAATGTGAGGGGGAGTTGTTTGAGGGGGGGGGCAAAATGGTAAATGTGAGGGGGAGTTGTTTGAGGGGGAGCAAAATAATAAATGTGAGAGTGAGCAAAATGGTAAATGTGAGAGTGAACAAAATGGTAAACATGAGGGGGAGTTGTTTGAGGGGGGCAAAATGGCAAATGTGAGAGTGAGCAAAATGGTAAATGTGAGAGTGAACAAAATGGTAAACATGAGGGGCAGTTGTTTGTGGGGGGGCAAAATGGTAAATGTGAGGGGGAGTTGTTTGAGGGGGAGCAAAATAATAAATGTGAGAGTGAGCAAAATGGTAAATGTGAGAGTGAACAAAATGGTAAACATGAGGGGGAGTTGTTTGAGGGGGAGCAAAATAATAAATGTGAGAGTGAGCAAAATGGTAAATGTGAGAGTGAACAAAATGGTAAACATGAGGGGCAGTTGTTTGTGGGGGGGGGGGCAAAATTTTGAAAACTGATAAATTAGCTTTGAACACATTTGAGTATTCTAGAATGATATTTATCCCTCTGGAGGAGTGATTTACTATCTATATGAACCCCTGTGGCAGTTTAAATCTACAAAACCCCTGCCATTACATTTGCGCAAAATGGCCCTTTGCACACTAGTTTTTGACCAAACAACTTTTGAAATGTAAATGTGAGAGTGAGCAAAATGGTAAATGTGAGAGTGAGCAAAATGGTAAATGTGAGAGTGAGCAAAATGGTTTTGGGATTGGGATCAGGTGCCAGTTCCGCAAATTGAGAAGTGAGAATTAAAATGGCAAAAGCAAAAAGTGAAGTGAAACGGCAAGTAAATTGGCAAAAGTGAGTGAAAAAATAAAAAGTAATTTCTCTTCGCTTTGCCATTTTACTTCTCAATTCACTTCGCTTTTGCTATTTCACTTTGCATTTGCCATTTCACTTCACATTTGTCATTTCACTTCCCATTTGCCATTTTACTTCTCACTTCCCAATTTGCGGAATTGTCCCCAGTACTGCCAAATCCTGAAATTTTTCCAGGATTTGTAATCGGGATCCTGTTTGAATTCCTTTGGTTGTATTTAAATCACTGTCAATTTATGTGACTTATCACCTTTAATTTATTGGATTTATCTTATTTACCTATTTATCTATCGAACTGCATAGGTAACTGTTGCTGCACATGCTATTAAGTCAATGAGAACCAGAAAACAGTAAACTCAGCCTGTGGAGTAAAACAAACAACTACTCACATGTGAAGTGAAAATATTAGGAACCTGAATAATAGGTGGTTCTCACAAAAAGTTTAGGTTGTTTGAAGTTGTACACCATGCAATCATGCTCAATGTAGCTTTCCAAAATACAGGAATGTAAATGTGATTTTTTTATAGTAAGTGTGTCATCTCTGTATCATTTTTACTATGCATTACATTTGCACACAGTGGCGATTTTACAGTTTGATGTCAAATATCTTGTTGACAGTAGGTTTCTCACAATTCTGTCTGGAAACAAATGTCTAGACAATTGTCTATATGAGATTGGTTTCTTTCAATTACTTCAGATCTGATTTTATTATGTACTGCATTTTTAAATTCACATTTGAAAAAATTTGACTCAATTGAAGACAATTCAGATAACTGCCTTTCCCTTGGCCAAAATGGCTGCCATATATCTGAGTACATGTGATTCCAGTTTTCTCCTGTAAATGTGTTCAGTTGCACTGGTTCAGTGAGGTAGACAGTCTGACTGGGTGCACTGCCAGGCACAGTGCCAGAGCAACTTAGAAAAAGTTGTTTGCTCAACTGCAGGCAGAATACCCAAACAGTTGAGCTTGCAACTGTTTTGTAATCAGGCAATGAGAATTCATACGCTGAGTGTGCCAACAGTTGCACTTTATTGGCATCCTGTGAAAACCACTGGAATACTGCCACTATTAACTATGTTTCAAGCACTGTTGAAATTTTTTGGTGGGTTTAGTATTCATATATAGTTCGCCACTGGTTTTTACCCAAACATACTGAGGTAACAAACACTGTGGACCCGACCCGAAATTTTCAGGACCAAATACCCAAACCCGAAACTTTTGAAATTCCCAACCCTAATCTCTACGGTAACTGATTAAGCTTTGGTTTCTTCTTTATGGGCCAATCACGTTTTGTGTAAATTGCCTTGTCCAGTGACAATTTTCAATTATTTAGATTTTCTGCACACTTCGAGGTGTGATTGGACTAAATTTATCCTTTATTTTTACATATGTCACATGAATTCAATAGTTTATTTCAGCTGTACATGGCCGAAATTTGAAGAATCGTAAACTCCGCAGTGTGGTATTACTTTGCGTAGGGCCATTGCGTTAAAAAATCACTGTTTCCATTGGCCCTGCGCACACTAGTTTTCACACGAAATTTCAAAAATTCATAAATTAGCTTTGAACGTGTCCGACTTTTCCTCAATGAGTCATTTATAATCTCTGTCAAGTGTAGTTGACGGCCACCTAATTGTAGAAAACTCAAATGCGTTCTAAGCTGATTTGTGAGTTTTCGAAATTTCGTGTGAAAACTAGTGTGCGCAGGCACATTGACGCATTGTTAGCCCGAAAGAATTTTCCATCGCCGTTTTAGGTTGCTCCCATTTACTTTTGTGACGCCCCCTCTGTTGCGCTTGTATTTATTTTCCGCCTTCCATTTTCATTCCACCCAGCAGAACAGCGCGCCAGATGTTTTTTTCGCAGCCGCGCGGCTGGCGTCAACGAATCTGGGCCGACCTCTGCGCGCTGTGAATGCCCCCCCTCCACCCCCCAGATGGTTAGCCTCTCAGTACTCGCGCGCGTGCGAATGTCGCTTTTTTCGCAGGCCGGCTGGCGTGGTGTGCTCTACCACAACCTGGTGCCAGTCACAAGCCCTGTAAAGTTTTGTCAAATCTCATACAAATTTGTCAATTGTCATGCAAAGTTCAGAAATAAAAGCTTTTGTTTTGATTTTACATGATATTTGACACTTGGGCCCAGGACTGCTGACCCAGGTGCAAGTCTCGCGCTCTGAAATATAAATTTTCATACAAATAAGTTCATTGTCATGTAAAGTGTCAAAAGTTCTTTTCGCTTTGTTTATTTTGATTGGCATTCTACATGACACTTGACTTTACAGCGATGGAATGCGGGATTGCTCCCAGGGGCCAGTCCCGCAAGTTTACACGTAAAGAGTCAAAAGTCAAATGACAAATGATAACTAAGGAGTAATGACAAGTGACAAGTTAAAAGTCAAGAGTATAGTCAAGTCAAATGACAAGTTACAAGTCAAGAGTAAAGTTATGAGACAAATGGAAAATGATAGAAAATTTTATAAAAATAAAGAAAAGGGAACAAATAAATTCAGATCTAGAGAGCATCATTTCCAATGGGAATCCCAGGGAACTCCTAACTTGACTCCTTACTTTGAGTTTGTCTTTGTCATTTCACTTTACGTTTTACTTTGAACTTATCACTTGTCATTTGACTTGACTCTTGACTTTTCACTCTTAACTTGTCAACTTGCCTGACTGGCACCAGGGCATAGTTAAATGTAGAAAGTGGTGCTAAAGCATTTGTTAGATTAAAGCACCATGTCTAGTGCCATGGTTTAATATGAAATCAAGCAGAATGTAGTTTTTCTCAATGCAGGAATGTAAATGTGACTTTTAGAAAAGAAAGTGAGCCATTTCTGTATCAATTTTACTATGCATCACATTTGCACAAAATGGTCGAAACTAGGATTTCAGCTTCACGCGTCGCAGAACGATCTCTGAATTAAATGCGAATGTTGAAAATTGAATAAATATTACAAAAGGCTAGTGAGGTATATCTCTCTGCGACAGGTGAAACCAAAATCTGAGTTGACATAGACCAGTCGACACAGATGTGGCAACTAGTGTGTGGGCCGCCTTTGTATGACATTTTACATGAATGTTGACACTTGACTTTTGACACGATCTCGCGCAGTGCTAGCACGCCTCCTGTGTTTGCTGAAATATAAATATTGCTTATGTGCTGGTATATATGTACCTAAATATTATTTAGACGCGGCAGCTGCCCGCTTTTCCCTATTTACACACGTAAAAAATTACATTGGCGCGCGGCCAGTTGACTCAGCTGAGTCTGGTGCGATGTTTTATCGATTGCAGATGTTCGCGTGCGTTTTGTTATTGCAACCGCTCAAACAGGGTTTTTGCAGATTTGGTTGAGCCCGCGCGAGATCGTTGATGAAAGAAATGTTTTTTCAACGACAATGTCGCATTGTACAGAAGTTTTGGTTCATTGGCGCACCGCACACTGCAAAGTGTAACGATCGGGTCCGGACGTTTTAATTTCTGCCCGGGCAGAATTATAAAGTCAGTTTGGACGATTTTATTTACGAACATCTAAATAACTACTGAAATTTGGGTCGATTCGGACGATTTTTAATTCCACCCCTCTTTTTAACTATGCCTTTGAATTCCACCCATGCAAAAATCGTCCAAACTTCCCGTTACACTTTGCAGTGTGCGGTGCGCCATTGTTTTACCCTTCGAAAGCGTTGTGTTCTTTGGATTTCTGAATTCAGCGTTTGTATATCCGCGTGCAAAAACGTTCGAAGATGAATAGAATGCAAACTTTCGGGGCAGGCCTGATACGCACATCTGCCCGATACGCACATTTGCCCGTTTTTTTCACTTGACACTTTTTCAAGTGATTTTCAGATATGCGTAAAGTGAAAAAAAGTTGCGCAATGACATTAGTAAACTTTTTTCACTTCACTCATATCTGAAAATCAGTTGAAAATGTGTCAAGCGAAAAAAACAGTGAAAAATAGCCATTTTTCACTGTTTTTCACTTGACACATTTTCAAGTGATTTTCAGATATGATTGAAGTGAAAAAAATTCACTAATGTCATTGCGCAACTTTTTTCACTTAACTCATATCTGAAAATCACTTGAAAAAGTGTCAAGTGAAAAAAACGGGCATATGTGCGTATCGGGCAGATGTGCGTATCAGTGCACCCCCCAAACTTTCAGTGTGCAGTGCGCCACTCTGTACTATTGTAGTGCTGAATTGGATGGAAATGGACCACATTTCGTCTAGTATCATTTCCGATATCAATCAAACTGTCCGGGAAGAAACTCGCTGCCCTCACAGAAATATATATTTACCTCCCAGGCATTTTCCTGCGCGCTACACTCGTTCCTTTGGCCAGCTAACATTAGGAGATTTGCCAATCTCCGACACTTCCCGATGAATTGTAGGAGACTATTTGTTGCGGAGGTGCAGACACACGACAATTCAGATTTGTATTCCTACACAAAGTTTTTCAATGTGCCACCAGGCATTTGGATACCGGCATGGAAACCGGAGTTTGATAGGCCTGGTTTTCATTGGTCGGTTTCAATTTGTTGTGGCTACAGTAGAAAACGCGTTTTTTATGACCCTGTTTTTTATATTTATTTTTTGTCCGTTTTTGCATAACAGCATTTTATTCCATGTCGTGGGACATGTCCAAGCAGGAAAAGCCTTGGTGCCAGCATTTTATGTCCATTTTCGTGTGAATGGTTTCGTTTATTACACTTGCTTACCATTATGTGGAAATGTAGCAGACCATAAAATTGGTGCAAAATACACACAAAAGTGCTACCACCAAGTCTACTTTTGCTTGGAAATGTTCCATGGCATGTTTTAGAATGCTGTTTTTTTGTGCAAAAAAGCACAACAAAAGTAGATAAATAGGGGACGCTTTATTGGAATGGGGTCGTACTAATACAGTATTTACGGTACTTATGCACTAGGTATTTTGCAATGACCCCATCAAAAACGTATTTTATACCAACTAATTCCTGCATCTACTCAATCCTTCTTAAAAATACATCAACATCAATATCACATCTACAGGCGTCGCTGTCGGGGCTGCACAGCCTCACGCTGGACGTGCAGCGGGCGTCGGACTGCTTCAGACTGGACAAGTTCGACGATTTCACGCAGTGCTACGAGCGAGTGCTCAACATCGCCGCGCGACTGTCGCCCAAGCATAGGAAATCTAGTTGGTTTGCAGTGTTTATTGTAGGTGTGAAATTTGGATTTGTAGAAAATGTTCAACTCTGTGATATCGGTTGTGAAATTTTTGCCGTGCACTGAAACAAAGATGTGTTTGGATTTGACGAATCAAAAACCTGTCCAAAATATTTTGTGCATTTGTCTGTCCTCGGGTCAGCCCCGAGTAGTGATGTGAAAAGCGCCAGACTTTTAGCGCCATGGCGCTTTTGCATCGATGGCGCCAAGCGCCAATGGCGCCAGAGAAAAATGGCGCCAAGCGCCAAAAGCGCCATGGCGCTTTTCTGGACATGAGCGCCAAGCGCCAATGGCGCCAGGAGGCTATAGCGCCAAGCGCCAATGGCGCCAGCGCCAATAAGATTTTCTGTCAATTACGCAGACATTTACTTAACAATATGGGTAGGAATGACACCTGGAAGCAGTTCCACCAGAAGCAATTCCGAAATTTTTAACAGTTTACTCTATAGGTAACAGAGAATCGTAAAATCCAGTGTTTGCAACTTTTTGCAAGCCCACTCTTTTGCATTTGATACCCGGGTTGCCTTCATTTATGTTGTCGCAGAATCCACAATTTCATTTTTGAAAAACTATTGGTGGACCGGACAGATTAAATGAGAAATAATTTCATCGGTAAGGCTCACTTTATTTTTGACTTATTTGCTTTATATTTTTTTCTTTCATCGGTTCAAATGATTAGTTATGGTGTGTGCAAAATAAAATTATGCACACTTCATTGGACTGTCACAAGAAAAATAAGTCTGTAGTAAAAAAGCTACCAAGTTTACGTGGAATTGTTGATTCTCTGGCGCTTTTTTGGCGCTCTCAAAAATGCTAGCGCCAAGCGCCAATGGCGCCACCGGAAAATAGCGCCAAAAGCGCCATGGCGCTTTTCGGAAGCACGGCGCCAAGCGCCAATGGCGCCAGAGCATTTTAGCGCCAAGCGCCAAAAGCGCCATGGCGCTTTTTGCTTTGGCGCTAGCGCCAGGCGCCAGCGCCATGGCGCTTTTACATCACTAGCCCCGAGTGCATGCATCCAAAAAACATGCCACACTGAGAAGTGCGCGATTGCGAGCTTTTATGAAGTACGAAAAAAATTTCGTACCCATTTACATTTTGTTCATGCGAATTTATATAACTGGTGTCAACATCGCTCTCACTGGTTCTGGTGTGATTTGAACTTCTCTATCTGATATAGCATACCGTATTACCTCGAATTATCCCCCTCTTGAATTAATTTATGTGCTGTCCGCCGAGTAAAATTTTTGCAAAATACCTAGTGCTTAGTACTAAAAATTTTGGCCGATGTTTTTTTTAAAAAACAAACATTTCGGACGTCATGTTTTTTAAAAAACAACAACGTTTTAACATAATAAAAAACGGAAAAAAAATCATCGGCCAACCCTAGGCATGAATATGACAACAATTGGTGCAACTTCGGGACAACTTCGTACCCAGGGGACGACCCAAATGTCAACAAATGTCGCCAACGTCTTGAATCCGTTGCATTTTAATAAGGGGCTAAAGTTTAGGAGGGGGCGCCGCCCCCCTCCCCCGTTCGCCGGGACCCGTATACAACCCGTATACAATACTACTCCAGCTTTCGGGAATCGTGTGTACCTGTATACAACAATACTGTGTACCCTGCTTCGGGTGCCATGCGAACATTCCACGGGAATTTGAGACAGCTTCCGGATTCTATCCTTCACATGTTAATATGTCACTTTACTGAGTGCTGCAATCTCCCCACTGTTTTAAGTTCATGCACACATTTTGGCATTGTCCCAAATAGAGCCACTCGCCCTGTTTCTCGCAGACAAATACGGCACTGTATCCGATCAAGAAGCCAATCAAAACAAAAGTTCAACCGCAAGTGCCGCTGCGATCGCGCCCGCAGATAAGCCTACGGGCGGCAGCGGCAAAAAGAAACAGAAATTGCAAATCCCTTTGAGGGAGGAGACAATGGACTCTCCGTTGGATATTGATTCGTTGGATGAATTTCGATCTCAGAAATCCTCAGAAAAGCGAGTTAATAATGCCCGTTTTGGCCCACCAATGGCAAGGAAACAGTCTATGAGGGACTATGAGAGGCAGAAAACGGACTCGAGCAGGTGAATATTTAAACGGCGTTTACACTGTCACATGTGCCGACAAAATTTTTTTTGGCTTTCTTGTCATAAAATTTGAATATTTGTTGTGTCGGACACGTAGATCTCAAGTACTTGTTTTGCCTCGGACCAAGGACGTATCCAAGGGGGGGCGCGGCGGGGGGGGGGGGCTGCAGCCCCCCCCCTGTTCCCGGGGTGAGACCTTAAAAAATACGGGGAAATGCAACTTATTAAAAATTATGCAACGTACTCATTTTTCAATGTTTGTGCAAAAATTTTGCGCGCAAGCGCGCATTCCATCCCTCCAACAGATAATTATCTGTCCCCGTAGGCTCAAATTCCTAAATTGCCCTTGATTGTGTGCCCGTCGCTGTATACATATGTATTTACGTATTATACAGCAACAACGGTTTCTGGCGCCAGTGCCAACGCCAGCGGCGCCATGGCGTGGCGCCAACGAATGGCGCCAGCGCCATGCCGCCATTCCGTCACTGTAAGAAAAATTTTATGGGAAGGGTCTGAGCCCCCCCCCCCCCGTTCGCCGGTCTCCGTAAACAAACAGCCCCCCCGCTCAAAAATCCTGGATACGTCCCTGCTTAGGACAAACATACATTTTCATATATGACATAATGACACGCACACATTCAAGTTGTGAAGACAACCGCCACCATCCTATCGCAGCCATCGAATACAGCCGTGGCTGCCTGCCAAGGTAATGGAGCGACCCACGACAGCGGCAGAGCGCCAGCGATTACTGGCTACCCAGCGCGACCCGTATCCTAATCCGCAGCATGACCCGTATCCTAACCCGCAACGCGAATCGTATCCTAATCCGACTGGATACACGGGCGGATGGCCGAAAACGAACTATGACAGGCCCAATTTCAAGCTGCCTACAACTGCTAGAGATAGGGCGATGGGCGCCGCTGCGCGCGGCTCTGTTATACCCGCTGCTGCACAGCAAAAAGACGTCACCTTTGATCAGGAATTGTATATGATGCAGTTGCAGGTGAGGTTTTCTGAATGGCTCTGGCAACGTTTTAATTGATAACAAAAATAAACAGTTGATTGATATTATTCCATGCATTATTATTACAGGCCATGGATCCTTCGAGCAGGGCACGTTTACTGGCTTCTCAGGTATAGCATGAAATTGATATTTTAGACGACCGTGTGCCGGTGCTCATGTAAACCCGGCGTTCACGTAGGCCCATTTTTCCATCATGCTGATATTTTATAAGTAAGCATCGTGAGCACCGGTTTTACATGAGCACGGGGTTTTCGTTTTAGACACCTAGTCCGTCATTGATTGGTACGTTCCACTGAGAATTCGAAATCAGTTGAGAATTGGCTGTAGGGTTAGCGCAAAATTGTTTTTTCTTCCCCAGGACACGAAATTTATTGTTGCAAAAGTCTTGGCGTGAAAATCCGCCAAGTGTATTCTGGCGAAGCGCCAAACACTAGCAAACCTCTCGCCGAAAATAGAGCATTTTTCATCCTATACTTCCAGGGAATCCACACGGTCGACCCGGCGGCAGCTGCTTCGGTTGCGGCGCAGCAAAACCGCCCACACGTTCCCATGGCAACCGTGAATCCCCAGGGGTATGGGCCATCGCCACCTGTAGCTGTACCTTCGATGGCAGCTGGTACTGGGTCAAATTGGGGTCTGTTTTCGTGGCTACGTTGTGTATTGGCCGGACAAAAACACGATAAAACTCAAGTTTGACCCACTCGTACTCGCAGCCGGGCAACGTACGGTTACTGTGGGCAGTCCGGACATTGAGTGTTTGGGCATGGTCAGCGGCGGCGGCTCCTCAGAACATGATGATCGCAGGGCGAGACTGCTGCAGGAGGCTCAGCAGTTGGCCGCCGCTTCGAAGGCTGTCAGACCCTATGTAGGTTGCGCGGTAGGGTTTGAGGTTGTTACGCTTTTTCGGGCAAATAATTTCAATTTCTTGACAGTTGCAAATATAACTTCACAAAAATATGTTTAATAATGATACAAAAGTAAATATCCTGGATGCTTGTATGTATTTATGTTGCATATTCCTTTTGAAACGGCGTAGGCTTAGTCGTCATCTAAACCCATTGTTCATCTAGACCCGCTGCTCATCTACTTCATCAGTTTAATAAATACATGACCATTTACACATGCAAATCGCTAATTTCGATCTGCAAACAAATTCGCAACTTGTCAACTAGTGTGCGGGCCACTATTAACTTGCAAATTAAAAACACCCACCCCCAGCCCGCCACCCCAATGGAGCCTTCAGCAGTGCAGCCGCGCACATCGGCACCTCTGGGCTCGACCAGCCAGGCGAACACGTCGGGCGAGCGACTGATCTCGGAGCTGTCCAGCACGCTGCAGCGCACCAGGGGCACCGACCCGTCCAGCACGGATATCAGCAAGGTGGCCAAGGCCATCGCGGAGTGGGCTGCAGATTCACTGTGTCGGTGTTTTTGGGGGTCTTTTTGGGAGCCTATTACGAACCAGCAGAGGTGCTGGGGACAATCCCGGGCCCTGTAAAGTCTCAAGTAGTGTCAAGTGTCATGTAAAATGTTAATCGAAACGGAAAAGAAAAGATTTTATTACTCAAATTTGCATGACAATTGACGCTTTACTTTACATTTGTCATGACAGCTGACACTGCGTGCCATTTCACATGACACGTGACGCTTTACAGGGTGTGGTATTGGCACCTGGTCAAGTGACAAATTTGGGGCGAAGTGCAAGTTCTCGTTGAAAAATTCGCTCTTCTGGCACTGAAATTTTTGTTACTTTTGTCACTGCATTTGAACATTTACAGAAGCTTGACCAAAAATGAAGTTTGACCAAAATTTGTCAGCTTGTAGGGCATATCACAGGATTCTGAATTGATTGTCCCAAACTACATATCTCTCACCAATTTATTTATGTACTATTTCTGCTTCAGTGACACGTCGGCAGGGCGGGGAAACCACCGCCGGCTCACCACTGGCACGCAATCCAGCCTGGTTCGTCATTTTTAATGCTTTTCGTCATTTGCAATATTAGTTATGTTGAATTATATTTTTTTATGCAGGAATGACATGGATACGGCCATTCTCCCGTCGCGACACAGGATATAGATTCAAAGTGAAATTCTGTTAAAGTATTGCAAATTGTGAGTTCGGTTTTGGAACTAAATTTTTGTGATTTGGAAATCCGCCAAGATCCTGAATTTGGAAGGTTTAGTCCGGTGGTGCCTCGCGGTTACCTCAGCGCTTCATCCGAACTTGATTTACCACATAATCCGAAATCAAGAATCCAAAACAAAAAGTCACAAGAAAACTCTCATTATGTATTGGATTATATACAGGAACGACATGGATACGGCCATTCTACCGTCGAGACCCAGGATTTTTTGGGATTTTTCGGCACATGTATCTGTGTAAATCTTTGATACTTTTTCATTTTTGTAAAGTTGCGTTCACAACTCTCTTACGCTAGGCAGAAATAAATTGTTCGTGGGGGTTATTGGTTATAATATTGCAGAAGAACTTTTTAATTGATCGAGCATAGTAAAAACATGGCTTTTTAGTGCGCGTGTTGTTCTGTTGTCATTGATTACGTGATCCGTGGGCATTTAAACAATTATGTTCATAAATACCTTGATGTAATTTTGCCAAAAGTCGAAAAACGTTGGTTTACTACGCACTTGATCAGAGTGTGCGTCATTAGGACAAAAGTTCATTAGTACAACAGTAGCTATTGTACAACAAAAGTGCTCATTAGTACAAAACGTGCTTTTGTACAACACAAATCCCGATTGTACAACACATGTCGCATCCGTACAACACGTGTCGCATCCGTACAACACGTGTTGCATCGGTACAACAAATGTCGCTTTTGTACAATGCGGATTCAAACAAATAAAGTCGGCGGACATTTCACCCTACAAAATCGGAGAGTTAGAATTCGCTCGTTAATAGAGCGAACAACGAAACTTGTGTCTCACGCGGACGCTAGAAAGTGAAAAAGAAAATCATGTTAAAAGAAAAATGGATGTTTCGCTGCATCCGTGCGTGCCACGCCCTAGTTATCTACATTTTCAATGTTGCTCGTAAAGAATTTGACCGTTCAAACTACCGTTTTACCGTTCAAACTACCGTTTTACTGTTCAAACTACCGCTTTCGTTCTTAATTCATTTTTCATTTGTTGGCTCCATTCCAACAGAAGAGAACTTGGCAGCTGGCCAAAATTTCGAAATCCGCTATTAATATGAATAAAATAGGCTCACAATAGCTATATAACCATGTATATAAACAAAAATAGTGATTATGAAGGTGGAAATTGGCAAAGCGAAGCAAATTTTAACGATTTTTAGCTAACTTTGAGTTTTCACTCTCATTTGTATAATACGCAACTGGTAACTGGGATAAGGGCCAAGTTTTCATACGTGACCCGATCTATTCCAATCGTTAAAATATTGCGTCACAATACCTAATGCCGTCATGCACTCTCCACTGGAGAGATTGACGCAAATGTTTGTAGGGCGATACGTCTGCCGACTTTATTTAGTTATTCTGCATAAAAATGTTAGATTTCTAGCCTAATCACATCACCAATAGCACTAGAGAGATCGTGTTGCTCAGTAGGTGCTGGCACATTTATCTGGTGCACGCGTAGCAGCTCCTGCATTTGCTGCATTTGTTGCTGCATCTGCTGCAGCGCAATCGCCATCCCAGGCTGAGGGATTTCTATGGGATTAGTCGCAGGTGCAGTGGGCTGAGATGCCATCGATTCTTTTGCAACATCTGGCCACTTCAATTTTTTGTGCTTGATGTTCTTGAAGCTTTGAAGTTCCGCTTTTGGTTTGCTCTTTCTCGAACAGGTGTGGGAAACTCCAGTAGATGCAATATTGTGTTGCACGTGAAATATAATGGCATTATATAAGGGATGCATACTTATTCATGTTGTACAAAAGCGACATGTGTTGTACAATCGGGATTTGTGTTGTACAAAAGCAAGTTTTGTACTAATGAGCACTTTTGTTGTACAATAGCTACCGTTGTACGGATGCACCTTTGTACTAATGGGATACTCCCCTTGATCATAAGCAACTGTTGACAGATTGGCATTATTGTTTGGGGTAACTTGCATTTTGAAAAATTTTTGCAGCAGATGGACTGCTGATTTTATGAGCCAGAAATGGCCCTTCATCGTTCCGCGACCCACCAGCTAAAATATTCACTGAACTCAGTTGGCCCAGTTGGCACTTGTTGTCATTCTCAACTAGTGTGTAGGGTCATGAAAAGTTTTCCTGATGTCATTTTGGAGTTTTCTTGTTGCCATTTTTCGTTGCTCCTCGATACTAATTCAAGTGGATCCTCACCCATTTCGCCCTATATGATGTTGTGACTTGTGTTAGCGTTATTTCGTCGTTGTTTAGTGTGAAAGCATGTCCCCGTTTTATCTTGCGATAAACAAACACGTGTGCAGTTCAATACAAAATCTAAATAAAAAATTACAGATGTAGATAGCAACGTAAAAATCAATCTGTTGTTATTTACGTACATAAATGTATTTGCAATATATGTATTCTCATATCGGAACCACCGGGATTGTACTACATGCTGGCTGCAGTGACTGCACTCAATCAACGATATCCCTTGCGATTAAAATTCAAAAACAATTGAGGCGTCCAATTCTAAAAGTCGACAAGTCCAAAATATGAAAATTTTGAGTTAGGCCCGGAAACGTCATTTGGAGCTACTCCGGCACATTTCTCATCATTACTATAAATTTTTTGACCTCACATGCCCATATGGCAAAGTGCCAAATTTGACATTTTTAGGGAAAAATGCAAAAAATTGGCAAGAAGTCGACAAGTTCACTTAGTTTTGGGCTAAAAATCGACAAGTCCGCCTTCCGCAGCCTTATTTTATGGGAAAAAACGCAAGAAATGTGATAAGTCCATCATGGACACCGATTTACTAAAAGTCGACAAGTCCATAAATTTCCCATAAGGCAGGCGCAACCTGCGCGGGAACAAAAATGTTCTCGAGTGCAAGAAGTCGACAGTGCTTTTTCCTCCCCAAAACGATTTTGTTCTGTCCGAGTAGAATTTTATAGACACTCAATTTTTCCAATATACGTTGAGAGCAGGGGCTGAAAATTTGGCACTTTATTGTTAACATATGGAACTTAATGTTGAGCATGAGAGAGCCCCATTGGACACGCACCACGGACCTGGAATTGGAAATGAACCTCAAATGCGATTTACTCAAAATCGCATTTTGTGGACTTGTCGACTTTTAGAATTAGACGCCTCAATTGTTGATTAAAAAAAGATTCTTCCAAAAATTCGTTGTATTCAAAGTAAGCTCGTATCAGAATTTTCCGGATGTTTTTCACGACACCCAAACGACAGAAAAATGACTGTCTAAAAACCACCAACATGCCGAGAAAAGCCAATCTTTAGCTGAACACAGCGGTGGATCATGTTCTTGTGTTTTATGTAGATACACATGGTGCTTTCCTGTTTTGTTATCTGCGAATAATACCCGGTAAAGGTGTTTTTGTACCGGTGCCAACACTCGTTCAATCTCACATGGTCGTGGGCATTTTTATGTAGAATGACATTTCTTTGGAGTTTTTTGTGCCATTGTCTGCACGCCTCCACTTGCATCGTAGGTAATGATGGCAAAATAATATTCGAAAACTTTTTCAAACTTTTATTGTATCTACAATGAACACTCAAAAATCTATAAATTTTTTAAATAAAATTTTTGGCATTCAGAACTTTTAAATTTTTTTATTTTTTCAGTATTTTTTATTTAAAATGCAAAAATACCAAATTCAAATTAACCAGAAAACAGAAAAATACCCCCCCCAAAAAAACAACCATTTTCAGAAAAAAATGTCGAAAAGTCTTTTTAAAAAAAAACTTTAAAAAAACTTTTCCACACGTTTGCCACCGTCAGTCATAGGTGCGGATGAGTCAACAGCTGTTTGCAGAGTCTACCTGGACAACCGGGCGCCCATGATTTATGATGCGGTGTGCTCCCGATCACTTTCTCGGCACTTTTCGGTCGAAATTGTTCTGGCTATAAATGGCCGGTATTAGTTGAAGGAATAGTCGTTTATGTACACACATACATACTTAAACGTATTCTAGTGCCAAGGATTTGCCATTGTATACGATGCTAGTGATGGAATCGTGCAATTTCTGAGTGGCATCATTTTTTGAAGACTGCTCACACGATTTGTGACGTGGGCGCTTGTTCGTGTGTTGCAGATACCCAACTACTATTCATCCATTCACTATTCATCTGGCGCCATTTTGCTTCTAGCGCCATTTTTTAATAACGCCAACGCGCCACTACCATTGGCGTATTTCCATCACTAGGTATTTATGTATTCGGGGCTCAGCCGACACCCGCTGAGGAGTGGTCGCTTAGCGCTCTGAGCAGTTTCGATTATGCGACCTTCACTTTCCATGCGGCACTGAAAATCGTGTAAAATTATGTGAATCACTTGGCTGCAATTTTTTTCATTGTGTAAGATTCTCGTCGAACGATTCTACTCTACTTAATCACTATTCAAGGCGAAATTCACCGCGATATGTGCGAGCGGCTTCAATTTTGCATCTGGCTGTTGCCGCTTGTTTCTATTCTACTTCACAATTTCAATTTTGCACTTGGGTCAGCGCACAAAATCATTCTCAGAATTTTTTCATCGAAAATCCACCATCACTTCTTAATTAGTAACATAGGTATTCATTTCCCAGACGGCGTCAATTTGACGACGTGTTTAGACCGGTGCGCGACGGTCGACCAAACATTGTGCTGATAATGACCGATGACCAGGATGTCATGCTTGGTTAGTGCGTCTGGTTTAGGCGCTCCACACGGTGGTTGACATTCGAATGTCAACTACCGTGTGGAGCTCCTTAGTTGCTGTGTTTTTCATGTGCGTGCCTGCGGCAGCGGTGCTGTGCCTGCGCACACAAGTTTTCACATGCAATTTCGAAAACTCACAAATGAGCTTGGAATGCATTTGAGTTCTGTACAATGAGGTGGCCTTCAACTACAGTTGACGGAGATTCAAAATGACTCATTGTGGAAAACTCGAACACGTTCAAAGCTGGTTTATGAGTTTTCGAAATTTCGTGAAAAAAGTCGTGTGCGCAGGGCGAATGTGGCAGACCGGTCAGAATCATCTTGCACTGAATTGTGCTCGAAGAGTGGCCTTTTGGTGTTCCTCGATGTTGCAATATTTTATTGCTCTGCGTATGCAACCGTTCGATACTGTATAAATACTACTTCCTGGGGGCACTCCCTGATCCTGTAAAATTTTAAAAGTCTTGTAAAATGTCACGAAGAATGTCAATCGTACAGTAATTTTTTGGCATTTTACATGACTTTTGACATTGGGCTTGGATGTGGCACCTGGACATTTTCATCCGACAATCCAACCTTCAACCGCCCATGTTCTACTGCGCGCAGGCTCGCTGGACCACATGGCGAAGCTGCGCAGGTCGGTGTTGCGCCGCGGCGCCGACTTGGCCAACGCGTTCGTGACCACGCCCATCTGCTGCCCCAGCCGGTCGTCGCTGCTCACCGGCATGTACGTGCACAACCACCACGTGCACTCGAACAACTTGAATTGTTCCGGCAGCCATTGGCAGTGGGTTTGGTGGTTGGGATGTTCCTGCTCCCACTCCTAGGCCCTGTGCAATGCCCTGTGGAATGTAAAATGTCACGCAACTTGTCAAAAGACATGTAAAATGTCATTAAAATGTCGAGCATCTGGTAAAATAAATGGGAAATTGACGTTTTACAGGGCATTTTACATGACTTTTGAAACTGATTGACATTTCACAGGGTCTGGGACTGGCTTGTCGAACCTGGGGAGAACCTGGGCTATGGTTTGTCGAGATTGAATGGTAACCCGTCCGTATGTTTTCTTAGTAATCGCTCCTCTGAACCGCATGTGATCTCAAGTGATTGATAGAATTTGAAACTGGGGATTACATAAAATACATGGATCGGTACACTTTTATAGAATTACCTATTTACCTACGTTTTACATACCTAGATTCCACAGTTGGATGCAAAAATTCCACCAATTTCGGGCATTTTTATAATGGCCATATTATGCAGGCAAGTCCACGAAGAGCGGACTTTCGGAGTGTACTTGCAAAATGCTGGTTACACAACTGGGTATTTCGGAAAATACCTAAACAGGTACAATGGGCGGCACATTCCAAAAGGCTGGGACACGTGGATGGGTCTGATCAGAAATTCTCGATTTTATAATTATTCAGTCAATTTCAATGGTCAAGCCATACATCACGGAAATGAGTATGGCCAGGACTATTTCACCGATGTTATCACAAATGATAGCATCAATTTTGTACAGGTTGGCGTATCATTCACTTTTGTGTTCAATATTGTTTTAGGTTTATGGTTTTAGGTTCATCTTATCTGCGCACTTGCAGACACATCACTACCATCACAGAAGAGATAAAAAGCCATTTTTGTTGGTTTTGAGCTACCCGGCGCCGCATGGACCCGAAGACCCCGCCCCTCAATATTCTCAACATTTTGGGCCTGAATTTGATGAGAAGATGTCTGTTTTTGGCACGTCTAAAAGTCACAGAACGCCTGCTTACAATTATGCGCCGAACCCTGACAAAATGTGGCTGTTGAGAGTGGGTTTTTTATTTACTGGGTCAATTCCGTAAGTGGACGAGTTTCAAGAAATGTGATAAGTATTTAGTACTGAAACCTATAAATGGAAACCCAAGTGACGAGTAAACTTGCAAGTAGTGATGAAATGGCGCCGCGGCGCTGGCGCCATTTGAGGGCGCCAAAGTTCGTATCGCCATGGCGCGATTGCTGCTTGGCGCTACTTTTCTGCGACTTTCCTTGTCACCTGGCGCCCTCTTTCTGAATGCCATGGCACCATAGGCGTATGGTGCTGTTTTTCTGGCACTTTTTCATCACCACTTCCAAGTGACAAGTTTTTCATCACTACTTCGAAGTGACATTGAGAAATTTACTCCACACCTATAGCAGGTTTACTTGTGGTTTGACTTAAATAACATTCAACACTTAACCTAACACTTAACACTTTTCTTGTCACTTGTTCACTTGTGAAATCGGCACCAGTTCTTGATTCACAATTTCCATCCCTATAATGCTGCCTCCTATTAAGCGCACGGGCAAAATGGAACCAGTGCACATAGCCTTCACTGACCTGCTGCACCGCCGCAGATTGCAGACCTTGCTGTCAGTTGATGATGGTGTTCACAGGGTGTGTCCTAAGTGAAACCGATTTGTAACTCCGCCCACTTGGAGTGCCTGATTTCATCGCAGCTGGTTTCTGAACTGCGTCGCATGCGACTGCTGTCGAACACCTACATCATTTTCACATCCGATCACGGATATCATTTGGGGCAATTTGGGCTGATCAAGGGCAAGAACATGCCTTACGATTTCGATCTGCGAGTACCGTACATCATCAGGGGGCCGAATGTGCCCAGAGGAATCACGTAAGCCCGCGGATCTACCGTATTTTCTCTAATTACCCCCAGGGGGTTTATTTTTTCAGGAAGGAGTGCAAAGTTTGAAGGGTGTATTTCGAGGGGGGTTATTATCTCCCCAGACATTTTCGCGACAGGTCGTAGTAAACATGGGTTTTCACATACCCAAAACTGCTAATAAAGTGGCATAAAAATAACAGGATATAAACACCTTCCCGGTCATGTCCGGCATCCTATTTTTGATCTTACCTGTGACGCCATATCTTCAGTTCTAGGGCGCGCCAGAAGCTGAAACTTGGAGGAGGTATTGGTGCAACCCCCCTCTACTTCGAATGAATTTTGGGGGTCGCGGCGACCCCTCTCAGGGTGGATCGCCCTAAGTGCAAAATTTTTTTTTGCTTTTATGGTGTCCCACAGCAGGTCCGGCACCCGCTGATTTCCGAGCTGTGGGAGGGGTATAAATCTAAAATTTTGGGGATGTGTTACCAACACCACTCCCCTACTACACACTATTCAATAATGTGAGATAAATGTGAAAAATTTCTAAAAAATTATATTATTCTCTAAAAAAAACACCATCCCCAAATAGATGGATGACAAAAAATTCACTTTTTGGAACTTTTTTATTAGACACTTGAAGAGATGGTTTATGATACTTTAAAAGGAATGGTTTGATGTTTAAACTTATGTAAAGAACCATACCTCTAAAATGCATGCATCGCAAAATTTTCTTGGGGGGAATTTCAAAGTGTAAATTTTGTGAATTTTTGTTCCTGCGATGATGTCATTATGATGTCATAAAATTCACCCTAAGTAAATTTTGCAATGCAGCCATTTTAGAGGTATGGTTCTTTACATAACTTCAAACATCAAACCCTTCCCTTTAAAGTATTGTAAACCATCTCTTCAAGTGTCTAATAAAAAAGTTTCAAAAAGTGAATTTTTTGTCATCCATCTATTGGGGAGTGGTGTTTTTTTAGAGAATAAGTGAATTTTTGAGACATTTTTCACATTAATTTCACATTATTGAATAGTGTATAGTAGGGGAGTGGTGTTGCTAACACAACCCCAAAATTAGAGATTTATACCCCTCCCACAGCTCAGAAATCAGCGGGTGCCGGACCTGCTGTGGGACACCACAACAGCCAAAAAAAAGTTTGCACTTGGGGAGACCCACCCTGAGAAAGGTCGCCGTGACCCCCCAAATTCATGCAAAGTAGAGGGGGGTTGCGCCAATATCTCCGCCAAGTTTCAGCGTCTGGGGCGCCCTAGAACTGGGGATAGGATGTAAGAAGTAAAACCAAAAAATGGGTGCCGGGCGTGACCGGGAAGGTGGTTATTTAGACATATCAACGTATTTAGACGGCTACGGGGGGGAGTTATTTCGACGGGAGGAGGGTATTTTTTCCTGAGCTCAAAAAGAATTTTTTTTTGAGCGGGATAATCCAAGGGGGGTATTTCGAGGAAATACGGTATTTAAAGTTGTAAATTTCAGTATGGCCACTAAAACTCACTCCTTCCAGAATCACTGAACCAGTGTCAAATCTCGACCTGGCGCCCACTATTCTGGACATGGGCGGCGTGCGGCCGCCCCAGCACATGGACGGGCGGTCGGTGTTGCCGCTGCTGTCCGGCCGTGCCGCCCCCCAAGAATTTGACGACAAGTGGAGAGACACCTTGCTGATTGAGAGAGGGTGAGACGGTCCCTTTTTGGTTCAGTGTGTAAGTAGCTGTGAAATACATAGACACATGGTGCATACTTTGCGCATACAAGTGATAAGATAAGTGAAGTGAATTAGAATTGCAAGGTTTCGGCGAAAAATACTTTCAAAATGCCACCTAAAAGTAACTTGTCACCTGGCTTGTGACTTGTTAGTTTACGTCTCACCTCTCCTATCACTTCACTTATCACATGTCACTTATCACTTTTCTTATCACCCGGCAAGGTGCAGAGCTGGCACCTGTCCCATCACAAAAGTTCACATTAATCATCCCATTTTCCCACTGCAGCAAGATGCCCCAGCTGGCCCGTCTGCGCGAGCGGCTGTCCACGCAGCGCGACCGGTTCAGCAAGGAGCTGCGCATACAGCGCGCCTGCGCCCAGCCCCAGTACGCCGCGCCGTGCGGACGGAATCAGGTGCGAAATGGGGTGACTTTGGGCTTTTGGTTTTTTTTGCTGTGTTTGAGGAGTCTGTTCGCTGCCGCGCGGTAGATTTTGATTTTTTTATTTGGTTGGGTTGCTTGTCGTTGGGCGACTGCGCGGTTCTGCTATGCGCATTTGGAGAGGCGAGTTTTTGTGTCTCTTATGCTGAAAAGCTAATTGAATTACTAAATGCCTACACCAACCCGTATAAATATTCGATTTATGGTATGCCATTTGCGTTACATGTAATTACAGGGTGGTTCATTCCTGGATTACATTGCAAAATTTCATTTTGCAATTGTGGGAGTCAACTGTTCACTAAAATTGCGATTGTCAAACTATTATCAAGGTGCACTACGGAGCTAAGCATTTTGATATCAAAGTTTCAGGGCTAACACAATCGTGTAATTAGTAGTGAAAATTATCCGATTTTTATCACTTGTCAAGGTCTACCGTGTTTTGACACTCCCACCTGACCTGACCGGGTTTTTCAAGCCCTACAGCCTAGACACATCTAAATGTGCCTTGCTGTCCACCTCGGTAACTGCAGTTCCCAGGGCACTGAATGCGCTGTTGGCAGCACAGCCGCCGTCCACCAAATACAGGGCGGCGGTGATGAAGCCGGCCTTGTTGTTGTCGGCCAGGAAGGCTATCAGCTCCGCCACCTGCGTTGAGGTGCGCTGGCCAGTCACTGCCAAGTTCTGTGGCTACAATGTGCCTGCGCACACTAGTTTTCACACGAAACTTCGAGAACTCACAAATCAGCTTAGAACGCATTTTAGTTTTCTACAATGAAATGGCCGTCAACTACAGTTGACGGATATTTGAAATGACTCATTGTGGAAAACTCAAACACGTTCAAAGCTCATTTATGAGTTTTCGAAATTTCGTGTGAAAACTAGTGTGCGCAGGGTCAATGGGTCTGACCTCGGTGTCTCTGCCAATCCTTCCTATTGGATGTACTGCTGCCAGAGCCTTAATCTATAATGACAGGTGTTTTTCCATGTAATGCACATATTTACCTATATATTAATACCGTATTTCCTCGAATACCCCCGGGGGGCTAATTTTTCAGAGTGGACATTTTTAGAGCGGTTAAACGAGAGGGGTATTTCCAGGGTGTGTTTATTATTTCCCAAGAGATTTCTTGAACTCCCAGTTCTAATTTGTTTTTTTTGTAACGTACGCAGACGTAAAAAATGTAACAAATAATACCATGTACGGTAAATATAATATAAGAGTCTATCGACTTACCTATTATAAGTATGTGCCGTATTACCTCGAAATACCCCCAGGGGGTTCATTATGTCGCCAGCAAAACTTGAGGGGGGGGGGGATAATTCAAGGGGGGTTTATTCGAGCGGGGTCTATTATTTCGCCAGAAATTTTCGGAAATTCCCTATACGCAGACGTAGAAAAATCAAACAATTACATAGATGTATGTGTGTTTATAGGCATATATAACTGTGTATACACATAAACCCTGCCCTAACGTCACTCAATCATCAGTTTTAACGTGTGTTCTGCATTGTACAGATGACAAACTGCGGTATTTGTCATGTACGTTCTCTTTACACTCAATTTTAGGTGGGTATTTCGAGGGGGGGTTTATTATGTCCTCAGCCGAATTTTAGGGGGGTATTTCGAGGGGGGGGGGGGTGGTCAATTCAAGGGGGGTGTTAATTCGAGGTAATACGGTATATTAGATGTATAAGCCTTGTTCTCACATTTTTAACAGTCGTTTTTACGGTGTGTTCTGCATTTCACGGATCACAAACCGGATGTTTTTTTTTCATTCACGTTATCATTACACTCAATTTGTTGTGGGTGGAGTAATTCGAGTGGGGTTTATTCATTCATAGTGGCCATTTTGAGGGAGGGGGTACTCAATAGGGATATTTCGAGGAAATAAGGTATTTTGATTACAAAGAGGTGTAATTTATTTACCCTCGTCTCATCCTGATTATCCCTGATCATTGGGGTATCGATTCCTCCTGGACTAAAGCAAAGGAAATTTTTTCGATTGTGATGGAAAAGGCACCTAGAAATATGGCACTGCGGCGCACCGGCAGCAATACCATTCTGGAAAAATATGCACCGGACCGGAAGAACTCTGAAGATTGCAATAAAACAGCACCAGTACCGGTGCTTCGGTGGCGGACACCTTGGCACTGGTCTGGTGCTCCGGTGCAATTCCATCACTAGTTATGTGCCGCGGTGCACGAATGTGGCACTAACCAAACTGCATTGACCCTCACTCCCCTAGGAGCATATTTCAGGGCGAGCGATTTTGTGTACATGTCCAGTGCCGCCTTGCTCATCGTATAGAACAGCATTGTGTGCTGCAAGTTTTGTGTCTTTAATGACCTCTGTACGTTGTGTTTTTGTCGACACTCACCGGCAAACGTCCCATAATACTGCTTATATTGATCACATTTCCCCGAGATTTGAATAGATGGTCCTCGCACAAGTCGGTCAGTTTGACTACGCTGTGAATGGAAAACAATCAGCCACTTTAAAGCGTCTCGAGGAAAGTACCTAAATACATACGTATATATATATATATATATATAATACTACCGTATTACCTCGAAATATCCCCATGGGGGTTTATTATTTCACCAGCAAAATTTGAGGGGGGTTATTATTTCGTCAGAAATTTTCGTAAGGATCGCAGTAAATAGTAGGCATTTGCATACCCAAAACAGGTAATAAATGTGTCCAAACAGGATATATTTGGACATAAAAACGTAGATGGCTACACAAACTAGTCTATGTGTAGCTGCAATGCAAATTAACAGTAATATACATCATGTACATTGCATACATGACGTATTTATTATGTACATGACGTACATCATTCCGAAGGGGCGGTATTTCGAGGGTTGGTTTATTATTTCCCCAGCCCATTTTGAGGGGGGTTAATTCGAGGGGGGGGGGGTTAATTCAAGGGGGGGATAATTCGAGGTAATACGGTATATTATTGGCATGGACTCCAACTTAAAAAATGTAATCGGCACATTTTTGGCACTTTTGAGACTCATCTAAATTTTATTATAACCTGCCATACTCTCGAGTAGTGATGTAAAAGCGTCAGGACTTTGGCGCCAAGCGCCAAAAGCGCCATGGCGCATTTCCGACCCCTAGCACCAAGCGCCAATGGCGCCAAATCAATATGGCACCAAGCGCCAGAATCACTATGGCGCTTTTTGCTTTGGCGCTAGCGCCAGGCGCTTTTACATCACTGCTCTCAAGTAAATATGTAGGCCATTTACAACCGGTAGTGGAAACTAAGGTTGCTATGGACACATTGGCAGTATCTAATCAAGCAAACGATCACAACCTAGTGTAATTACTAAATTGTAAATACCACAGTTATGCTTTTATTGCGAAATGATAAATCGGTGCACCAATTGTTTAAGTAACCTCGGCTCACCTTCGTACATTGAGCTTGAATGTCTGGTCGAATGCATCCATGTCGATTTTACCATATGGGTCAAATTCTTCAAAAAAATAGCCGGCGTTGTTGACGAGCACGTCGATGCGGCCGAACTTGTCCAGGGTGCGGCGCACCAGCGACTCCAGGTGACTGTCGTCCGTCATGTCGCCGCTGGTAGTCAGCACCTGCGCTTATCGCTCGCTTTTTTACATTCGAACAAACAAGGTCGGGCCCATTACGCATTTAAACCTGCCACGCATGTAAACCCATGTAATTATTATACCCGACACGTATGTACATGTAGATCGTGTGTTTTCATGGTACCCACCGCTTTGTCCGATTTTGCGATCTTTGAGCACTGGTCGGCGACGTGTTGCAGCCGGTGCTCGTTGCGGCCGGCCAGCGACACTGCGAAGTCGTTCTGCGCCAGTCTGCGCGCCGCCGCCGCCCCTATCCCGCTGTTGCCACCTGAATATTGACCTAGTCGATATTTGAGGCGTCTACTTCTAAAAGTCGACAAGTCCAAAATATGAAACTTTCGAGTTAGGCCCAGAAACGTCATCTGGGGCTACTTCCGCACATTTTTTATCATTTTGCATAAAATTTGTGACCTCACATGCCATATGGCAAAGTGCCAAATTTGACATTTTTGGGGAAAAATGCAAAAATTTCGGGCAAGAAGTCGACAAGTCCACCTAGTTTAGTGCAAGAAGTCGACAAGTCCACCTAGTTTAGTGCAAGAAGTCGACAAGTCCACCTAGTTTAGTGCAAGAAGTCGACAAGTCCATTCCTTCGCTTCCTCTTTTATGGGAAAAATAGCAAGAAATGTGATATGTCCACTATGGACAGCTACTTCTAAAAGTCGACAATTGCATAAATTGCCCATTAGGCAGCCTCGGCCTCCCCGGGAACAAAAATGTTCTCTAGTGCAAGAAGTCGACAAGTCCAATTCCCTCCCAACAACAATTGTGCTCTGACCGAATGGAAATTTATGGACACCCAATTTTTTACATAAAGGTTGAGAGCAGGGGCTGAAAATTTGACACTTTATTGTCAACATATGGAACTTAATGGAACGCATGATTGAGCCAAATTGGACACGCACCACGGGCCTGGAATTGGGTCCGAAACTTAAAATGCGATTTACTCAAAATCACATTTTGTGGACTTGTCGACTTTTAGAAGTAGAGGCCTCATTTGTGTCTGCTCGCGGAAATGTGGATCATTGACTAATTACTCCGTCAAAACGCACCCGTAATTACGGCGACCAACTTTTTTGATGCCATCTTCGCTATTGGGAGATGTTTGTGCACGACGTTTCCAATGCCGTGTAGGTAGGTAGGTAGGTAGCTTTATATGCAGGTTTGACGAATCCAAGCGCTAAAGAAGATAATTCGGTAATAGTTCAGAAAATCTCTCTGGGAAGCGTATCGTACTTTAATATTTCTGACAAAAAAAACCCCCGGAAAATCAAATGTGAATGTGTGTTGGAATTCTAGTTGAATTCTAAAACGCACTATAAAAGTAAACAGAATGCAACCAGATTCACAACCAAAAAAATCATTGATTCAATAAAGGGACAAAGTATTTATGCACGGGTGACGACAGTTTGGCAACTGGTGTGTTTATTTTCATCAACTGAGGAATATTTCTACATTTCACCGCTTGTATACGCGACTCCGCCTTTTGCTTAAAAAAAGTCAATCCTTTTGCGTTATATGTACAGGGTGGTTCATTCCTTGATTTCACAGTTGCGAAATTTCATTCTGGGATAGTGCGAGTCAACTTTTCACTGAAAATATTTTTAATTTTATCATCAAGATGCACTAAAAAAGCCAAGCTAATATAACAGTTTCACGACTAACACAATTCGTTCACTAGTGAAATTGACCGAAATTTGTCACTTGACAAAGTCTACCATGTTTTGGCACGTCCACCTGGGGGCAGTCCCAAGCCCTGTAAAGTGTAAAGTAAAGTGTCAAATGTAAAGTCAAATGCAAAGTAAAGTGTCAATCAAAACAAAAAAGAAAATGTTTTATTACTGAACTTTGCATGACAATTGACAGTTTACTTTGCATTTGACTTTACATTTAACACTTTACTTTACACTTTACAGGGCTTGGGACTGCCACCTGACATCACATGGGTTTTTTTTCCAATCCTACAGCTTAGACACATCAAAATGTGCCTTGTTGTCCACCTCGGTCATCGCAGTACTCATCATGGCGCTGAATGCGCTGTTGACAACCAGCCCGCCGTCAATTGTGAACAGGGCGGCGGTGATGAAGCCAGCCTTGTTGTTGTCGGCCAGGAAGGCTATCAGCTCCGCCACCTGCGTTGAGGTGCGCTGGCCAGTCACTGCCAAGTTCTGTGGCTATTTAAATAGTAGGTGGTCCCCGGTCTGACCTCAGTGTCTTTGCCAACCCTTCCCAATGGATGTACGGCTTCCATGGCCTTGATCTGTAATGACAAGTGTTTTCCATGTAATGCATATAAATACCATATTACCTCTAATCGAAGGTATACCTCCAATAAAAGGTACCCTGTAGTTTAAGGTGTAACTTTTGGTTTTTTTGAACGTGGGAAAATGAATAAAAACATGCCTTCAAATGAAGGTATATTCCTTCAATAATAGGCAAAGGTGGCTGCTTTTAATTGATATCGTCGCTTGTGTACTCGACCTCCAAGTAGAGGGTGCCTTCTTTTGTTTTCGCCAGATTTTGCAAACATTGTAGAAACAATGAAAAACAAGGCAATTAATTTTATCAAACTGGAATGTAGCAAAATGGTGAAACAGCAGCCAGGTGGCAATCCCAAGCCCTGTAAAGTGTAAAGTAAAGTATCAAATGTAAAGTCAAATGCAAAGTAAACTGTCAATTGTCATGCAAATTTCAGTAATAAAATATTTTCTTTTTTGTTTTGATTGACACTTTACGTTACATTTGACTTTACATTTGACACTTTACTTTACACTTTACAGGGCTTGGGACTGCCCCCAGTTCCGCAAGTGGAGAAGTGAGAAGTAAAATGGCCAAAGCGAAGAGAAATTACTTCACTTTTACTTGGCTTTTGCCAATTTACTTCCCATTTCATTTCGGTTTTGCCCTTTTACTTCTCGCTTCCCTTGCGGAATTGGCACCAGAGTTGCGAAAGCGTATTTACGCTTACCCGCAATACTTGGGTAAATGGGTATTTATATTTACGCTTACGCTTACGCTTTCATAAAATACCCATACGCTTTATTACGCTTTCCTGGCCGAAATACCCGGGTACTAAAAGCGTAAAAAACGTTTCACACGGTCCAGTTTTACGCTTTTGAAAAAGCGTAAAACCACAAAAAAGAAAGTGAACGAGAAGCGAACGAGGAGGCGTACTAAAAAATGACTGCGTGCGTGCAATAACGCATTGAACATAGCGGCACATGTAAAAAATGTCTTGAAAAACAAATGTCTGGTGAAATTTGTACTGTCAAGCATATCTTTATATTAGGAATATTGGGGCCAATTTAGGATTACGACGACGATTTTTTCACCGTCGACAGGACTTAGTCTGAGTTAGAAGGTGAAGCATTTTCTGGGGGGGGGGTGGCTGAGTGCCTGTGGTTTCTGGGAATCAATAGGCACTGAGCCTCAGGATTATCGATAGCTGAGCAACCACTGGGATAATAAGTTGGGTTTGGGCATTTTATTTGGGCAACCCACAATCCCCCTACTAGACTGCTCAACAGCAAGACCACTTCATAAATTTTTTTTTACGCTTACGCTTTTTTTACGCTTTCCTAGGTATTTTGAAAATACCTTACGCTTACAGTATCCACACTCAAAATTTGGAAAGTGTATTTACGCTTACGCTTACGCTTTCCAAAAATACCGGTATTTTAACAACTCTGATTGGCACCAGGCCAATCTTGTGCAATATCGTGCGGCTATGCGACATTGCTCATCGCTTTATCGATTGGTTCAAATTAAAATACCTTCAATTTGAGGTAATACATTATATATATATTTGAATTTTTTGAAAAATGGTGTAACTTATTTATTTACCATCGTCTCATCTGCATTATCCCTCAGCATTGGTGTATCGACTCCTCCTGGACTAAAGCGATGCAAATTGTATTCGGTTGTGCGTATAGCGATGGAAAAGGCACTGGGGAATGTGGCACAGCAGCGCACCGGCAGCAATGTGTAAAAAATTGCACCGGGACCGGAAGACCTTTGAAAATTGCAATGACATCCCACCAGCACCGGTGCTGGCCAACTCCGGTGCCTGGCACCGCTGCACCGGTGCCTTTCCATCACTAGTTATGTGCTTCGGTGAACGATGTGGCACTCACCAAACTGCATTGACCCTGACACCCCTAGGAGCATATTTGAGGGCGAGCGATTTTGTGTACATGTCCAGTGCTGCCTTGCTCATCGCATAGAACGGCTGTGGGCTCTGCAAGTTTTGTGTTTTTAATGACCTGTTTGGTTGTGTTTTTGTGGCCACTCACCGCCATACTTCCCCCAACACTGCTGATATTGATAACATTTCCTCGGGATTTGAAGAGTTGATCCTCGCATAAGTCAGTCAATTTGACAACACTGCGGATAGGAAACAATCAGTCACTTTAAAGCACTTGTGGAGCGTATTCACATCAACTCTATATACTCTATTATTTGCCTGGGTTAAGCGGTCCTTTAGAAAAATATACCTAATCGGCACATTTTTGGCAGTTTGTAACTTATCTACCTATTTAAATGATAATCATCCACTCACTCAAATAGGTATGCCATTTGTAACCATTTGTAGCACTAGAAAAACTGTAAAAACTGTAACCCAGGCACAGGTGGTGGAAAATGTGCTTGCTGTGGATAGATTTGACAGTAGAAAATGATGGTAGCTAAAGCCCGTTAGACACTGCGCTTGTGTGACGACAATAAATCTTACTTGTCACAGATCATTTTGTGATGACAAATCTATTTTTTAGCAGATTTTCATGAGTGTGACGACTCGTCGGCCTCGCTGTTGGCGACAAGTAGTCGCTATTGGCGACAGTTGGCCTTTTTCAACCATGTTCATTGTGATGACAAGATCAAATATTTTACTTGTGGTATTCACACTCGGTTATGTGACGACCACTTTTTTTTATTGATGGCGCACCTGTCGGGCTCCGACAGTGGCACATTTTTTTATAAATATGTCTAACTCTTGAGCAACACACGATTCATCTGAAGTTTAACATGCATATACATCTAGGTGATACTTGACCACATTCAATCATGAATATGAAACTTTACACGCGACTTATGGAGCTTTTTCAAGTGTTGTCGGAGTCGTCACAAAAATGCAGTGTGAACGCTGTCTAAGTGCTTTGATAATGCGAAATGATAATTTGGTGCAGCAATTTTTAGAGTAACCTCACCTTCGTACATTGAGCCTGAATGTTTGGTCGAATGCATCCATGTCGATTTTACCATATGGGTCAAGTGCTTCAAAAAAGTAGGCGGCATTGTTGACGAGCACGTCAATCCTGCCGAACTTGTCCAGGGTGCGGCGCACCAGCGACTCCAGGTGACTGTCGTCGGTCGCGTCGCCGCTCGTGGTCAGCACCTGGGCCAGATTCAATTGTGCCTTAGTTATTTACCGAAATTTCGAAAAATTTGAAGAATTTGAAATGCTGAGATTATGACTGAATGCCTTATCTCTATCAGCATTAGTTGACAGACATTTCATTCTGGTGCCAGTTCCGCAAAATGAGAAGTGAGAAGTGAAGTGGCAAAGGCGAAGTGAAATGGCAAGTGAATTGGCAAGTGAAATGGCGACAGCGAAGAGAAATTACTTTTTATTTTTATTTTTTTACTTCGCTTTTGCCATTTCACTTCTCACTTCTCATTTTGCGGAACTGGCTCCTGGTAAATTCAAATGCGTTCAAAAGTTATTTACGAAACGCAACACGTGGCTGCCTTTCCCGCTCACCGCTTTGTCTGACTTTGCAATCTGCGAGCACTGGTCGGCGACCTGGTGCCAGTTCCGCAAATTGAGAAGTGAGAAGTAAAATGGCAAAGGCGAAGTGAATTGAGAAGGAAATTGGCAAAAGCGAAGTAAAATGGCAAGTAAATTGGCAAAAGCGAAGTAAAAAAAATAAGTAATTTCCCTTCGCTTCTGCCAATTTCCTTCTCAATTCACTTCTCACTTCTCATTTCATATCGCATTTGCCATTTTACTTCTCAATTTGCGGAACTGGCCCCTGTTGCAGGCGCTGCTGGTTGCGGCCGGCCAGCGACAGTGCGAAGTTGTTCTGCGCCAGCTTGCGCGCCGCCGCCGCCCCGATCCCGCTGTTCCCGCCTGAGCCAGGGTTGCGTCTGCTCGCGGAATTTGCATATTGCACTAATTACTCGGTAAAACACACCTGTGATTACCGCGACCAATTTTTTTGATGCCATCTTCGCTCTTGGGAGTTGGGAGATAGTCGACGTTTGTCAACGGAAGTCTGAATTTTCCAGTGGCGTGTAGGTATTTAGATAGCTTTGAATATATGCAGGATAAACGAAAATAGGCGCTTAAAAATGTGCCCTTTTTAAGGAATATAATTCAATAATATTCCAGAAAATCTGTTTCTGGGAAAGTGTATCGTACTTTAATACTTCTGGCGGAAAAAAATTTGGAGAAGCAAATGCGTAAAAGTATGTACTCAAATAATTGAATTCTAAAAAATAACTTGAAGTAAACAGGATGCAACCAGAGGCGCGACCAAAAACAATTATTATTGATTATCGTTTTTGAAATAAAGGAACAAGGTACAAAAAGATGACAGTTTGACAACCGATGTACCTATTTATTTTCATCAGCTGTCGCAGAGAGATGTCAGCCAAAAAAACTTAAAAATGTGTAGGTGATGCAAGTGTGTATACTCGGCGGACATCACACGTAGTATGAAAACCTACCATAACCCATCTGAATAATGAACTAAAAATAATGTAATTTTTATCATATTATACGTTTTTACTATGGAATAATTTATTATGTAATTTATCACAAGATTTTATTCATCAAATTATGGTAGGTTTTCATACTAGATGTGTTGTCCGCCGAGTATACGTGCTTTTCGTCTACGTATTTCGTTTTATGCCATCATAAATGAGTATGAGCACCTAGATAAATATAAACCTATTATTATATATGGTATCTGGTATAAACCTATTCTAAATCGCGTTCTGAAAGTACCTCCCACGAAAAAATCTATTGGAAGGTATCTACCGTATTTCCTCGAAATATTATTTCAGCAGCAAATTTTGAGGGTTTTTTATTGTTCCGTAAAAATTTTCCGGGAAGGTTCGCAGTAAAGAATAGGCGTTTACATACCCAAAACTGGTAATAAATGTGACAAAACAGGATATATTTAGACATGTAAATATATCTCTTGACATGTCTGTCTTTCCTCAGCTCGCTCAGACCTGGGGGTATTTCGAGCTAGGGGGGGGGGGGGGGGGTGATTCGAGAAAATACGACAAGTTTTCTACATTTGTAAATATCATTTAATCTGCAGCAATTCGATATCATGTCTGGCCAGCGGAGTCCATCATGTTTGCCATGGCGCTGAAGGCGTTGTTGATGATGGCGCCGCCGTCGATGAAGTGCAGGGCGCCGGTGATGAAGCCCGCCTTCTTGTTGTCGGCCAAGAAAGCGATCAGCTCTGCCACCTTTGCCATAGAAAATGTATTTTGGTACTTACGGCGGGAAATAAAGATACCGTATTTCCTCGATATACCCCCCTCGAAATACCCCCACGAAATACCCCCCCCTCGAAATACCCCCATCTCAAAATGGACAGCATGAGTTTATAACCTCCCTCCGCGAAATACCCCACTCAAAATGGACACCATGAGTTTATAAACCCCCCCTGGAAATACCCCCCCCCAAATATAGTGTATAGAGAACATAAATGACAAAAGCTACGGTTTGTGATCTGGGAAACGTACAAACCACGTGAAAAACAATGACTGCGTTATGTTAGAACCGGGTTTTTACCGTATACCGTCATATATTTTTAAGTCTATACTGTAATATACATGGCGGTTTTTGTAGCATTTTTCGACGTCTGTGTGTGTGTACAATTTAGTACTGGGATTTCAAAAAAAATTCTCTCGAAAAAATAAACCCCCGCCCCTCGAAATACCCCCTCGTTTAACCCCCCCCCCTCAAAAATCTCACTCTGAAAAAATAAACCCCCTGATGGTATTTCAAGGAAATACGGTAGTATGCATGCAATAATTGCGTTATTTATACGTACCTCATGGGGTTCACCAATTCTGCCAATGGGATGGCCGGCTATCATCATTTTTTGCTGCGTAATTGTTAAATGAGCGTTTTATATGTAGTTGTAGCTAGGGTTCAGACGATATATCATATTGAATATCGACTGTTTTTTCATATCAAATATCGATATCGAAAATTTTGAAAAAATATCGATATCGAGGGTCAATATCGTATCGATATCGAATATCGAGTTTCAGAAAAAAATATCGAATATCGAATATCGAATATCGATATCGAGTTTCAGGATAAAAATCGAATATCGATATCGAAAAGTGGGGCAGATTCTTAATAGGTATCTGCGCGTTGGGTATCTGTACAGTAGGGAACCCAATTAGGATTCCCATCTATAAATAAGAGATTGCTTACAGTCAAGTATTAATTACTTTCAAAAAGATTGCCCCATTGGGTATCCCCAAACACACACACACCACTTGATGGATTGATCAGATCGATAGGGGACTAGAAAGTTAATGCAGCTGTTTAAGTGCAATCAATACCTGCCAATCATTCATATAGTTGAGTAGTAGTGTAGATTGGGTTGTGCTCAAACCCGCGATGTTTAGGTTTCGGCTGTGCATCACCTGTGACTATTTGTAATGCATGTTCAGTTCAGCACTGTGCAATAAACTTGCTCTCCCAACTGTGTCTTGGGGTTGTGGGCCCTCGCGTCGACCAAATCTGCTCCAACTATAATGAGTATTCTGATGTTAGAACTAACAATAAATGTGCATTTAAATGAAATATAAACAAATCAGAAATTCGTGTGTGTGTGAATCATAACTGTAAATCTTTATGTAGAAAAACTGCAAGTAAAAAATTATGTAAATTAAAAATTCTAAGTAAACTCTAAGAAATAAGTGAATCCAATGTAAGAAACTCACGTGAATTTCTGATTTGTTTATATTTCACTTAAATGCACATTTCTTGTTAGTTATGACATCTGAATACTTAAATATATGAATGATTGATGAGTATCGGTTGAACTTAAACAGCTGCATGAACTTTCTAATCCCCTATACGTTGATTTAAAGCTCCCATTTCCGGTTGTTTACGTTGGGTTAGGATACCCACCAGTACATTGAAGATTCGCATTGCTACATTGAAAGGTTTGGGTATCCCGCATAGTGTATACCCATAGGTATATAGATTAGGATACCCATCGCGGAGATACCCAACAGTATTCTCCCTTGGTGGGTACTAGCGATGCGATTGGTGCATGGCGCCATTTTTTCTGGCGCTTTGCCACCGATACCAGTGGCTACCAGAAGATTGTCAGTGTTAAAATATCCACACTATTTTTAACTCACCATTGCTTCGCTCTTCAGTTCCGGTAGATCTATGAGTGGTGTGTCGATGGCTGCCGGACTACAGGGATAATTTTTTTGAATAAGTGACGAGGGACTACCGTATTTCCTCGAAATACCCCCAGGGGGTTTATTTTTTCAGAGTGAGATTTTTGACGGGGGTTAAACGAGGGGGGAGGGGTATTTCGAGGGGGGCTATTATTTCGCCAGAAATTTTTTGAAATCCCAGTACTAAATTGTTGTCTGTAACGTACGTACACAGACGTCGAAAAATGCAACAAAAACCGCCATGTATAATAAGACTGTATAGACTTATATATGTATGTAGATGGTATAAACCCGGTTCTAATATAACACAGTCATTGCTTTTCATGTTTGTTGTAAACTGGTGGAAAATATAAATGAGAAAATCACTTAATTGTACCGGGTGGCGCACGTCAGGCGCACGGTTTCAATTGGCTCCCAAAGCGTCAATTTTCAATGAAAATAGCTCAAATTTGGTATGGGAGTAGATCAATGTTCCCCATTTGTTGTGTTGAATGCATAATTTCATATCGCAATATTTCATGTCTGAACGCGAAGGACAGTTCCATATGTGTGTGAACATGTCCCACTGTGTTTGGATGCACATGCAGTGCAAATGTTTGAACAGCAACAGCAAAATGCTGAACTTTCAAGATGCGGTCAAGCTGACAAATTAACATATTAAATGGGGTGCATTTATTTATCTATTGGACTACTTTTTGGACTATGATAGGTATGATTTGCGCTCACCAGATTCCATTGACTCGAACTCCTTTGGGTGCATACTTGAGTGCCAGCGATTTTGTATACATGTCCAGCGCTGCCTTGCTCATCGCGTAACCAATACTCATATCTGTCTTATCACGTAAAATGTGTGTGGTTTAAGATTAAATCAATATTGTAGTTTGTTTGTTTTTGTAGTCAATTTCGCAGTATGACATACCGGCATGGATCCACCAACACTGCTAATGTTGACAACATTCCCTTTGGACTTGAATAGGTGCTCTTGGCATAGGTCAGTCAACACCATCACACTGCGTGAAGTTTGGCAAAAGTTGTTTTGCAGATCGTTCGAGTGGTAACAGTAGTAGTATGACCCTTGAAATTGACCGCACTTTCACCTTCAGAAAAGTTCAATTCTCATACACTTGTGATTTTATAAGTTAATAATGACAAAAGTTTTTATTAAAATATTTATTAAATGTATAAATAAATGTATAAATAAAATTTTTACAAATATACCCTCCACCTATAAGAGTCATAAAAATTACAAATACTCATTTGATTCATGAAAAACGAATACCACATCACTTTAATCGTCACCACCGACAACCACAGTAGCGGTACTATTATCTCCGTGGGGACACTGACGGCAATTACAATCACCTTCGATGTTTTGCACATCTTGCCTAGCTGTTTCAAAATCGATCACTTCATCACTTTTTTCACACATTTTACAATCCACTGAGCCGCTTTTTGCAAAATACTTGTGTTTGGCAATTTTCAGCGCTATTCTGGCTTTTTCTGTAAAATTGTGATATTTTTATGTGTATTTTTCTTTTAGAATGTTTTTTACCAATGTGTCACTTACCTAGTTTCACCATTGGACAACTGTCATTGTCAAAAATCACTACTTTACAAATGTGACAGTCATTTAGAAGTGCCATTGTTTCTTTGTGTGCCAGCATTTTTTTCCGACCCACAAATTGTACTGTAAATAAGTGATAATGTATTTTTCAATCATTAATTTAGTATAAAAGTGAGAATAAAAATATTCAAACAAACTGTGGTCGATAACTTTGCAGTTTTTTTTGTCACCTGCACTGGAACAACTCTCGGAACCGCTAACACTCTTGCTACCACTCTCACTGCTGTCGCGGCGCACTCTGCGACGAGTCTGGCGCCCACTGTCTCTCTTTTTACCCACAACTTTTGCAATCGGTCGCGCAGCTGTTTGCAAATTCCGCCTGACATTTTCCTCCCGGCGGCGGCGCATCGCCAAAAATTGCATACGTCGATGCCGCCTATTCAACTTAGCTTCTATTTTAGCTAATTTTGCACGCCTGTAGATTTCCAATTCGTCCAATTCGTCCGACAGATCCGTGTCACTAGCCTGCGTGTTTGTAATTTTTACATATTACCGTATTTCTTAAAATAGGTAAATTTCAATCAGGTATTTCTTTATAATAAGGCTGCTGTTTTATTGGAGACCCCCTTCTATTGGAGACCCCCTTCTATTGGAGACCCCCTTCTATTGGAGACCCTCTTCTATTGGAGACCCCCTTCTATTGGAGACACCTTTCTATTGTAGACACCTTCTATTGGAGACCCCCTTCTATTGGAGACCCCCTTCTGTTCACAGTCCCGTATTATTTACTTATTTCAAGAAATATGGTAATTTTTAAGACATTAACTCACGAAACACGTGGCCTTTATTCTCCTTATATCTCTCCAATTGTCCTCCGTAGCCCGTAATTGAGTTTTTGCGCGCCTTATGATACCCCTGAATTGTTCCTTCCGCATCTCAATGCGCATCTCCGCTTCATCTGAATCGGTACCGTTGTGACCGCCACCCTCTTCAAGCGTGTCATCGCTGGCGGGAGACACGGGCTGCATTTCTGGATCCGGGTCCACTACAGCGTGAACCACACCACCATTCCCGCCGCAGGGGTTAGGTGCCGGTGGAGGGTTCTGAGCCGGGTTCTGGGTCGGGTTCTGAGTCGGGTTCTGGGTCGTGTTCACATTTTGTACTGGGTACTGACCCGGGTATTGACCCGGGTACTGACCCGGGTACTGACCCGGGTACTGCGCAAAATTCTGCACCCGGTGCTGCACCGGATTCTCCCCCCACATCGAGCTCGCCGTCGCCATCGGACTAGGAGGTGGTGGTGGTGGTGGTGGTGGGTGGAACATGTTGTACATCCATTCAGGCATGTGTGGTATATATTCCACATTGGGACGGTTATGCGCACCACCCATGTTCACAAATGGAGGTGTGATAGCCCTCATTTGATTCGGCGGACCTCCAACACCCGCCAGCATTGGTGCACACCTATTTTGTCCATTCCCGAAAAATTCCTCAGATTGAGCCATGGTCGCGTTAGCTGTGACAATCTGCGTGGTTTTTTTAATCCAAATTAATACTACAATTTGTAATAAAATTGAAACATCTACTAATATTGGCATGTATATGACAACAATTGGTGAAACTTCGTGACAACTTCGTACCCAGGCGGCTACCCAAATGTCAACAAATGTCGCCAACGTCTTGAATCCGTTGCATTTTAATAAGGGGCTAAAGTTTAGGAGGTGGATGTTTTAACAATTATGTTCATAAATACTATGATGTCAATTTGCCAAGAGTCAAAAAAGTTGGTTTACTACGCACTTGAGCATCATAAACGGCAGTTGACGGATTGGCACATCTCAGGGTCACTTGCATTTTGAAAAGTGGAGCACCGGGTCATATAATCACGTGTCGGTATCGGTCATGCAGTATTTCCTCGAAATACCCCCCCCCCCTTGAATTAACCCCCCTCGAAATACCCCCAGGTGTTTTTGAGCTGGGGAAAAAAATACCCCCCCTCCCCTTGAATTAATCCCCCCCTCGAAATACCCCCAGGTGTTTTTGAGCTGGGGAAAAATACCCCCACCCCCCTTGAATTAATACCTTCGAAATACCCCCCGTCTGAAATTTACATCATGAATGCAATGTACATTATGTATATATTGGTTACAGTTTGCATCGCAGCTACACATATACTAGTTAGTGTAGCAATGCACGTTGTTATGTCCAAATATACCCTACTTGGACACGTTGATTACCAGTTTTGGGTTTGGTGAAAAAAGTCATCTGATAAATACTGTGTCGATCTTCACACGTGAAAGTAATGTATTCTATTATGAGGAAACATGTACCTAAATTATATTTTTGTTTATTATTTAGATAAAAAGTAGGTGGTAGTTAGGTTTCAAACGGGACCGCGGTCCCGGTCCCGGTACATGGTTCGGCAAAATGTCGGGACTGGGGCGGTCCCGGTCCCTGTCCCGACCACCCAGTCCCGGTCCCGACATTAGAAAAACCCCAGTCCCGGTCCCGAACCCCAGCCCCTGTCCCGGTCCCGGCCCGATATGCACACGTGGAAGTAATGTATTCTATTATGAGGAAAAATGCACCTAAATCATATTTTTGTTGATTATTTAGATAAAAAGGTGGTATTTAATAATCATGTGGTAGTAAAAGCTGAAACAACACATACCTATGTAAGTTATGTAATATCTACTCAAACAGACGCCTCTGGTTCAAACACCTTGAGATACCTAGCGAGCGATTAAATCATGGGTAATTTAAGTTGAGAGATTTTATGAGATTTTTTGAACGGCAAGAGATTTTCTCAGAGATTTAATTATATTTTCGAAAATGACCCAAGAGATTTAATTATATTTTTTTCTTGGGAGATTTTCTGAGATAATATTTAATTATATTTTCTCAAAATCGGCCATTTTTTTCAATGCTACACACGATTCATCTGAAATTTAACATGCATATACACCTAGGTGGTACTTTACCACATTCAATCATGAATATGGATATTTTCACTCGACTTATGGAACTTTTCAAGTGTTGTCGGAGTCGTCACAAAAATGCAGTGTGAACGCTGTCTAAGTGAAATTTCTAAATTGTAAATACCACAGTTATGCTTTGATAATGCGAAATGATAATTTGGTGCAGCAATTTTTAGAGTAACTGTGAGCAAAAATGGGTGTCCAAAAATTGTAAAATTCCAAAAATTTTAAACGTAAATGTATAAGCAGTTCACCTAATGAATTTATGTAGAGGGTTGTGTACATTTCCGAGCTTACAATAATTTAAACATTTCAGTTCTACTTCGACGTTGGTTTTGGGCGATTCGGTGGGCGAACATCTCATTAAAACCATCTCATCTCCACTTTAAAGCATCTCGAGGAAAGTACCTAAATACACACGTATATATAATACTATATCATTGGTTTGGACTCCAACTTAAAAAAATGTAATCGGCACATTTTTGGCACTATTGAGACTCATCTAAATTTTTTTATAACCCCCCCTCGTATAACCCCCGCCCCCTCGAATTAACCCCCCCTCAAATTTTGCTGGGGAAAAAATAAACCCCCATGGGGGTATTTCGAGGTAATACGGTAATCCTCTGAACTGCATGTGATCTCAAGTGATTGATAGAATTTGAAACTGGGGATTACATAAAATACATGGATCGGTACCGATCTGGGCCGCGCTGTCGCTGTATTTTAAAAAGGCCGCTTTTGTGCTCAATTGAGAGTTCCTGGTGCGGCTTATGCTTGTTTGGGCACAATAAATAGGTTTTAAAAAAACGCAGCTTTGTGCTTTATTTATATTTATGTTTATCATTTAATACGTTGCCGATGGACAGAAATATCACACTTTGAAAGATTTAACAGTTTATAAACACTATACCATATTTCCTTGAATAATTCCGTTGGAAATAAATGTTTCATAATAAGTAAGTATTCCTTATTTATTCAGGCATTTATTCATGAAGAAAGATTAAATACTAGTAAAGTACGTTTTCCTGGAAAAAAAGTAAAGGTCACTATTTTTGAGATATTTCTACAGGATTATAACTCACAATCACTAATTTAATCTTATTTCTGTCAATTTTCACGTCCAAATTCACTATTTCATCTGTGTTTTTGCCTATTTTCAGCTTTACTTGACATTTGCAGAAAATGCCAACTTTCCCAATTTGAAGTGAATGATTTATATTATGTTTCTCAACATTTGTGAGAGTGCACAAAGCTGCAAATGTGAGAGTGCGCGAAACTGCAAATGTGAGAGTGAGCAAAGCTGCAAATGTGAGAGTGAGCAAAATTGTAAATGTGAGAGTGCATGAAGCTGCAAATGTGAGAGTGCGTGAAACTGCAAATGTGAGAGTGCACAAAGCTGCAAATGTGAGAGTGCGCGAAACTGCAAATGTAAGAGTGCGCGAAACTGCAAATGTGAGAGTGAGCAAAGCTGCAAATGTGAGAGTGAGCAAAGCTGCAAATGTGAGAGTGAGCAAAATTGTAAATGTGAGAGTGCACAAAGCTGCAAATGTGAGAGTGCGTGAAACTGCAAATGTGAGAGTGCACAAAGCTGCAAATGTGAGAGTGCGCGAAACTGCAAATGTGAGAGTGAGCAAAGCTGCAAATGTGAGAGTGCGCGAAACTGCAAATGTGAGAGTGAGCAAAGCTGCAAATGTGAGAGTGAGCAAAATTGTAAATGTGAGAGTGCACAAAGCTGCAAATGTGAGAGTGCGCGAAACTGCAAATGTGAGAGTGAGCAAAATTGTAAATGTGAGAGTGTGCAAAGCTTCAAATGTGAGAGTGAGCAAAATTGTAAATGTGAGAGTGCACGAAGCTGCAAATGTGAGAGTGCGCGAAACTGCAAATGTGAGAGTGAGCAAAATTGTAAATGTGAGAGTGAGCAAAATTGAAAATGTAAGAGTGTAAATGTGAGAGTGCACAAAGCTGCAAATGTGAGAGTGAGCAAAATTGTAAATGTGAGAGTGCACGAAGCTGCAAATGTGAGAGTGCGCGAAGCTGCAAATGTGAGAGTGAGCAAAATTGTAAATGTGAGAGTGCACGAAGCTACAAATGTGAGAGTGCGCGAAGCTGCAAATGTGAGAGTGAGCAAAATTGTAAATGTGAGAGTGTGCAAAGCTGCAAATGTGAGAGTGAGCAAAATTGTAAATGTGAGAGTGCACGAAGCTGCAAATGTGAGAGTGCGCGAAACTGCAAATGTGAGAGTGAGCAAAATTGAAAATGTGAGGGGGAGTTGTTTGAGGGGGGGAAATAATAAATGTGAGAGTGGGCAAAATGGTGAATGTGAGGGGGAGTTGTTTGAGGGGGGGGGGCAAAATGGTAAATGTGAGGGGGAGTTGTTTGAGGGGGAGCAAAATAATAAATGTGAGAGTGAGCAAAATGGTAAATGTGAGAGTGAACAAAATGGTAAACATGAGGGGGAGTTGTTTGAGGGGAGGGGACAAAATGGTAAATGTCAGAGTGAGCAAACTGGTAAATGTGAGAGTGAGCAAAATGGTAAATGTGAGGGGGAGTTGTTTGAGGGGGGGAAATAATAAATGTGAGAGTGGGCAAAATGGTGAATGTGAGGGGGAGTTGTTTGAGGGGGGGGGGGGCAAAATGGTAAATGTGAGGGGGAGTTGTTTGAGGGGGAGCAAAATAATAAATGTGAGAGTGAGCAAAATGGTAAATGTGAGAGTGAACAAAATGGTAAACATGAGGGGGAGTTGTTTGAGGGGGGCAAAATGGTAAATGTGAGAGTGAGCAAAATGGTAAATGTGAGAGTGAACAAAATGGTAAACATGAGGGGCAGTTGTTTGTGGGGGGGGGGGCAAAATGGTAAATGTGAGGGGGAGTTGTTTGAGGGGGAGCAAAATAATAAATGTGAGAGTGAGCAAAATGGTAAATGTGAGAGTGAACAAAATGGTAAACATGAGGGGGAGTTGTTTGTGGGGGGGGGCAAAATTTTGAAAACTGATAAATTAGCTTTGAACACATTTGAGTATTCTAGAATGATATTTATCCCTCTGGAGGAGTGATTTACTATCTATATGAACCCCTGTGGCAGTTTAAATCTACAAAACCCCTGCCATTACATTTGCGCAAAATGGCCCTTTGCACACTAGTTTTTGACCAAACAACTTTTGAAATGTAAATGTGAGAGTGAGCAAAATGGTAAATGTGAGAGTGAGCAAAATGGTTTTGGGATTGGGATCAGGTGCCAGTTCCGCAAATTGAGAAGTGAGAATTAAAATGGCAAAAGCAAAAAGTGAAGTGAAATGGCAAGTAAATTGGCAAAAGTGAGTGAAAAAATAAAAAGTAATTTCTCTTCGCTTTGCCATTTTACTTCTCTATTCACTTCGCTTTTGCTATTTCACTTTGCATTTGCCATTTCACTTCACATTTGTCATTTCACTTCCCATTTGCCATTTTACTTCTCACTTCCCAATTTGCGGAATTGTCCCCAGTACTGCCAAATCCTGAAATTTTTCCAGGATTCGTAATCGGGATCCTGTTTGAATTCCTTTGGTTGTATTTAAATCACTGTCAATTTATGTGACTTATCACCTTTAATTTATTGGATTTATCTTATTTACCTATTTATCTATCGAACTGCATAGGTAACTGTTGCTGCACATGCTATTAAGTCAATGAGAACCAGAAAACAGTAAACTCAGCCTGTGGAGTAAAACAAACAACTACTCACATGTGAAGTGAAAATATTAGGAACCTGAATAATAGGTGGTTCTCACAAAAAGTTTAGGTTGTTTGAAATTGTACACCATGCAATCATGCTCAATGTAGCTTTCCAAAATACAGGAATGTAAATGTGATTTTTTTATAGTAAGTGTGTCATCTCTGTATCCTTTTTACTATGCATTACATTTGCACACAGTGGCGATTTTACAGTTTGATGTCAAATATCTTGTTGACAGTAGGTTTCTCACAATTCTGTCTGGAAACAAATGTCTAGACAATTGTCTATATGAGATTGGTTTCTTTCAATTACTTCAGATCTGATTTTATTATGTACTGCATTTTTAAATTCACATTTGAAAAAATTTGACTCAATTGAAGACAATTCAGATAACTGCCTTTCCCTTGGCCAAAATGGCTGCCATATATCTGAGTACATGTGATTCCAGTTTTCTCCTGTAAATGTGTTCAGTTGCACTGGTTCAGTGAGGTAGACAGTCTGACTGGGTGCACTGCCAGGCACAGTGCCAGAGCAACTTAGAAAAAGTTGTTTGCTCAACTGCAGGCAGAATACCCAAACAGTTGAGCTTGCAACTGTTTTGTAATCAGGCAATGAGAATTCATACGCTGAGTGTGCCAACAGTTGCACTTTATTGGCATCCTGTGAAAACCACTGGAATACTGCCACTATTAACTATGTTTCAAGCACTGTTGAAATTTTTTGGTGGGTTTAGTATTCATATATAGTTCGCCACTGGTTTTTACCCAAACATACTGAGGTAACAAACACTGTGGACCCGACCCGAAATTTTCAGGACCAAATACCCAAACCCGAAACTTTTGAAATTCCCAACCCTAATCTCTACGGTAACTGATTAAGCTTTGGTTTCTTCTTTATGGGCCAATCACGTTTTGTGTAAATTGCCTTGTCCAGTGACAATTTTCAATTATTTAGATTTTCTGCACACTTCGAGGTGTGATTGGACTAAATTTATCCTTTATTTTTACATATGTCACATGAATTCAATAGTTTATTTCAGCTGTACATGGCCGAAATTTGAAGAATCGTAAACTCCGCAGTGTGGTATTACTTTGCGTAGGGCCATTGCGTTAAAAAATCACTGTTTCCATTGGCCCTGCGCACACTAGTTTTCACACGAAATTTCAAAAATTCATAAATGAGCTTTGAACGTGTCCGACTTTTCCTCAATGAGTCATTTATAATCTCTGTCAACTGTAGTTGACGGCCACCTAATTGTAGAAAACTCAAATGCGTTCTAAGCTGATTTGTGAGTTTTCGAAATTTCGTGTGAAAACTAGTGTGCGCAGGCACATTGACGCATTGTTAGCCCGAAAGAATTTTCCATCGCCGTTTTAGGTTGCTCCCATTTACTTTTGTGACGCCCCCTCTGTTGCGCTTGTATTTATTTTCCGCCTTCCATTTTCATTCCACCCAGCAGAACAGCGCGCCAGATGTTTTTTTCGCAGCCGCGCGGCTGGCGTCAACGAATCTGGGCCGACCTCTGCGCGCTGTGAATGCCCCCCCTCCACCCCCCAGATGGTTAGCCTCTCAGTACTCGCGCGCGTGCGAATGTCGCTTTTTTCGCAGGCCGGCTGGCGTGGTGTGCTCTACCACAACCTGGTGCCAGTCACAAGCCCTGTAAAGTTTTGTCAAATCTCATACAAATTTGTCAATTGTCATGCAAAGTTCAGAAATAAAAGCTTTTGTTTTGATTTTACATGATATTTGACACTTGGGCCCAGGACTGCTGACCCAGGTGCCAGTCTCGCGCTCTGAAATATAAATTTTCATACAAATAAGTTCATTGTCATGTAAAGTGTCAAAAGTTCTTTTCGCTTTGTTTATTTTGATTGGCATTCTACATGACACTTGACTTTACAGCGATGGAATGCGGGATTGCTCCCAGGGGCCAGTCCCGCAAGTTTACACGTAAAGAGTCAAAAGTCAAATGACAAATGATAACTAAGGAGTAATGACAAGTGACAAGTTAAAAGTCAAGAGTATAGTCAAGTCAAATGACAAGTTACAAGTCAAGAGTAAAGTTATGAGACAAATGGAAAATGATAGAAAATTTTATAAAAATAAAGAAAAGGGAACAAATAAATTCAGATCTAGAGAGCATCATTTCCAATGGGAATCCCAGGGAACTCCTAACTTGACTCCTTACTTTGAGTTTGTCTTTGTCATTTCACTTTACGTTTTACTTTGAACTTATCACTTGTCATTTGACTTGACTCTTGACTTTTCACTCTTAACTTGTCAACTTGCCTGACTGGCACCAGGGCATAGTTAAATGTAGAAAGTGGTGCTAAAGCATTTGTTAGATTAAAGCACCATGTCTAGTGCCATGGTTTAATATGAAACCAAGCAGAATGTAGTTTTTCTCAATGCAGGAATGTAAATGTGACTTTTAGAAAAGAAAGTGAGCCATTTCTGTATCAATTTTACTATGCATCACATTTGCACAAAATGGTCGAATGTCGGTAGCCATTTTGCAGGGCATTTTACACGAATTTTGACGCTTCGGACATTTGACGCTGTCATTTTACGGGGTCTTTTACATGGCATTTTACACGCCACTTGACATTTCTGCGGGCATTTCACGGGGTGCGGGACTGGCGCCCGGTGACGGCGGCCAAGGCGAGCCACATCGCCGACGGTCGTGCTCAGGGACCGGCCCTGGCAGATACAGGCCTGCAGCGCGGTCACAGGAGAGGGCTTGAGGGTGCGATCGGATGTTGCTTTTGGGGGGGGGGATTGTCTCCTTGACTACGCACTATCGAGTTGAATTTCGAGTTCGCTTTTATTAATCTCCAGTTGACGGAGGTTAGAATGTAAACTCAAAATTTAACTCGTGCAAAGCTGATTTATCACTGGGTACTCGATTTCGAGTGCACTGGGGCCAGTTGGTGGTAATGGAAAAGCGCAATCCATCCAGAAAAATGGCGCCAGGCGTCAAAGGGCGCTACAAACAATGTGGACAATAACGGAATGTTACAATTTGTTGCATGTTCATCGACGCAGACCGATTTAACGTAGGTATACAGCAACAGGATTATGCATATTTTTACATTTTAACGACCAGTTTAACTGACAACGCGCGGGAATAGCTCCGACACTGTTTTTTTTCAATACGCAGAATACCGAAATTCACGTATAGGTATATTTCTTTCTTTGGCAGGATGGTATGGACTGGATTTGCAAGAACTTGAAGGGCAACTGACAGACTCCAGTGCAGCTGCAGACGCGCAGACAAATGGCTCTCTAGTCAACTTTTCCTACACATTTGCAATTCCGTGATCGTTTATCAAACTCATCAGTAATGGTCACATTATTTTTGCGTCAATTTGTCTGCGTCAACTAGGATTTCAGCTTCACGCGTCGCAGAACGATCTCTGAATTAAATGCGAATGTTGAAAATTGAATAAATATTACAAGAGGCAAGTGAGGTATATCTCTCTGCGACAGGTGAAGCCAAAATCTGAGTTGACATAGACCAGTCGACACAGATGTGGCAACTAGTGTGTGGGCCGCCTTTGTATGACATTTTACATGAATGTTGACACTTGACTTTTGACACGATCTCGCGCAGTGCTAGCACGCCCCCTGTGTTTGCTGAAATAAAAATATTGCTTATGTGCTGGTATATATGTACCTAAATATTATTTAGACGCGGCAGCTGCCCGCTTTTCCCTATTTACACACGTAAAAAATTACATTGGCGCGCGGCCAGCTGACTCAGCTGAGTCTGGTGCGATGTTTTATCGATTGCAGATGTTCGCGTGCGTTTTGTTATTGCAACCGCTCAAACAGGGTTTTTGCAGATTTGGTTGAGCCCGCGCGAGATTGTTGATGAAAGAAATGTTTTTTCAACGACAATGTCGCATTGTACAGAAGTTTTGGTTCATTGGCCCTACACACACTAGTTTTCACCGTGACTGATGTGAAAACTGAAATGGCGACATGGCGACATCCAGCCTACTCATTTTGTATGCTTTATGTGTTTTACTTTTCAAATGTTCAAAGTTTAACTATCATTTTTTTTAACTCAAATTTAAATAAAATCAAATCATTTAACCGTGATTTTGAATTTGCATTTGAAAAAATTTCAGTTTTCACACGAAGTCACGGTGAAAACTAGTGTGTGTAGGCACATTGGCGCACCGCACACTGCAAAGTGTAACGATCGGGTCCGGACGTTTTAATTTCCGCCCGGGCAGAATTATAAAGTCAGTTCGGACGATTTTATTTACGACACATCTAAAAAACTACTGAAATTTAGGTCGGTTCGGACGATTTTTAATTCCACCCCTCTTTTTAACTATGCCTTTGAATTCCACCCATGCAAAAATCGTCCAAACTTCCCGTTACACTTTGCAGTGTGCGGTGCGCCATTGTTTTACCCTTCGAAAGCGTTGTGTTCTTTGGATTTCTGAATTCAGCGTTTGTATATCCGCGTGCAAAAACGTTCAAAGATGAATAGAATGCAAACTTTCGGGGCAGGCCTGATACGCACATCTGCCCGATACGCACATTTGCCCGTTTTTTTCACTTGACACTTTTTCAAGTGATTTTCAGATATGCGTAAAGTGAAAAAAAGTTGCGCAATGACATTAGTAAACTTTTTTCACTTCACTCATATCTGAAAATCAGTTGAAAATGTGTCAAGCGAAAAAAAAACAGTGAAAAATAGCCATTTTTCACTGTTTTTCACTTGACACATTTTCAAGTGATTTTCAGATATGATTGAAGTGAAAAAAATTCACTAATGTCATTGCGCAACTTTTTTCACTTAACTCATATCTGAAAATCACTTGAAAAAGTGTCAAGTGAAAAAAACGGGCAAATGTGCGTATCGGGCAGATGTGCGTATCAGTGCACCCCCCAAACTTTCAGTGTGCAGTGCGCCACTCTGTACTATTGTAGTGCTGAATTGGATGGAAATGGACCACATTTCGTCCAGTATCATTTCCGATATCAATCAAACTGTCCGGGAAGAAACTCGCTGCCCTCACAGAAATATATATTTACCTCCCAGGCATTTTCCTGCGCGCTACACTCGTTCCTTTGGCCAGCTAACATTAGGAGATTTGCCAACTTCCGACACTTCCCGATGAATTGTAGGAGACTATTTGTTGCGGAGGTGCAGACACACGACAATTCAGATTTGTATTCCTACACAAAGTTTTTCAATGTGCCACCAGGCATTTGGATACCGGCATGGAAACCGGAGTTTGATAGGCCTGGTTTTCATTGGTCAGTTTCAATTTGTTGTGGCTACAGTAGAAAACGCGTTTTTTAATGACCCTGTTTTTTATATTTATTTTTTTGTTCGTTTTTGCATAACAGCATTTTAAATCATGTTGTGGGACATGTCCAAGCAGGAAAAGCCTTGGTGCCAGCATTTTATGTCCATTTTCGTGTGAATGGTTTCGTTTATTACACTTGCTTACCATTATGTGGAAATGTAGCAGACCATAAAATTGGTGCAAAATACACACAAAAGTGCTACCACCCAGTCTATTTTTGCTTGGAAATGTTCCATGGCATGTTTTAGAATGCTGTTTTTTTGTGCAAAAAAGCACAACAAAAGTAGATACCGCAAATCCTCGAATAAGACCCCCCTCGAATAACTCCCCCCCCTTGAATTAGTCCCCCCTGCTGGCGGGGTGAGGAAAAAAAAACTCCCCCCCTTGAATAACTCCCCCCTCTCAAAGAACTCCTACTTCTGATGAAAAGGATACAATACAAAACTATAAAAGAATAGTAGCGACAGCAGATACATAATGTGTATACAGTGTATACACATTGTTTTGTTGTTGTTGGACAGTGAAATACATGAATTACACGAGTTTACATACTGCATCCATACAATGAATTAAGTCCAAGTTTCCTGAGGAAATAATAACTCCCCCCCTCGAATAACTCCCCCCTTTGAATAACTCCCCCCTCCAAAACGTCTGACGAAAAAATAACTCCCCTGGGGTCTTATTCGAGGATTTAGGGTAAATAGGGGACGCTTTATTGGAATGGGGTCGTACTAATACAGTATTTACGGTACTTATGCACTAGGTATTTTGCAATGACCCCATCAAAACGTATTTTATACCAACTAATTCCTGCATCTACTCAATCCTTTTTAAAAATACATCAACATCAATATCACATCTACAGGCGTCGCTGTCGGGGCCGCACAGCCTCACGCTGGACGTGCAGCGGGCGTCGGACTGCTTCAGACTGGACAAGTTCGACGATTTCACGCTGTGCTACGAGCGAGTGCTCAACATCGCCGCGCGACTGTCGCCCAAGCATGGGAAATCTAGTTGGTTTGCAGTGTTTATTGTAGGTGTGAAATTTGGATTTGTAGAAAATGCTCAACTCTGTGATATCGGTTGTGAAATTTTTGCCGTGCACTGAAACAAAGATGTGTTTGGATTTGACGAATCAAAAACCTGCCCAAAATATTTTGTGCATTTGTCTGTCCTCGGGTCAGCCCCAAGTGCATGCATCCAAAAAACATGCGACACTGAGACGTGTGATTTTAACGTCTCTATCTGATATAGCATACCGTAGTACTTCGAATCATCCCCCTCTTGAATTAATTTATGTGCTGTCCGCCGAGTAAAATTTTTGCAAAATACCTAGTGCTTAGTACTAAAAATTTTGGCCGATATTTAAAAAAAAAACAACAACAAACATTTCGGACGTCATGTTTAAAAAAAACAACGTTTAAAAAAGCGTTTAAAAAAACATCGGCCAACCCTAGGCATGTATATGACAACAATTGGTGAAACTTCGTGACAACTTCGTACCCAGGCGGCTACCCAAATGTCAACAAATGTCGCCAACGTCTTGAATCCGTTGCATTTTAATAAGGGGCTAAAGTTTAGGAGGTGGATGTTTTAACAATTATGTTCATAAATACTATGATGTCAATTTGCCAAGAGTCAAAAAAGTTGGTTTACTACGCACTTGAGCATCATAAACGGCAGTTGACGGATTGGCACATCTCAGGGTCACTTGCATTTTGAAAAGTGGAGCACCGGGTCATATAATCACGTGTCGGTATCGGTCATGCAGTATTTCCTCGAAATACCCCCCCCCCCCTTGAATTAACCCCCCTCGAAATACCCCCAGGTGTTTTTGAGCTGGGGAAAAAAATACCCCCCCTCCCCTTGAATTAATCCCCCCCTCGAAATACCCCCAGGTGTTTTTGAGCTGGGGAAAAATACCCCCACCCCCCTTGAATTAATACCTTCGAAATACCCCCCGTCTGAAATTTACATCATGAATGCAATGTACATTATGTATATATTGGTTACAGTTTGCATCGCAGCTACACATATACTAGTTAGTGTAGCAATGCACGTTGTTATGTCCAAATATACCCTACTTGGACACGTTGATTACCAGTTTTGGGTTTGGTGAAAAAAGTCATCTGATAAATACTGTGTCGATCTTCACACGTGAAAGTAATGTATTCTATTATGAGGAAACATGTACCTAAATTATATTTTTGTTTATTATTTAGATAAAAAGTAGGTGGTAGTTAGGTTTCAAACGGGACCGCGGTCCCGGTCCCGGTACATGGTTCGGCAAAATGTCGGGACTGGGGCGGTCCCGGTCCCTGTCCCGACCACCCAGTCCCGGTCCCGACATTAGAAAAACCCCAGTCCCGGTCCCGAACCCCAGCCCCTGTCCCGGTCCCGGCCCGATATGCACACGTGGAAGTAATGTATTCTATTATGAGGAAAAATGGATATTTTCAATCATGAATATGGATATTTTCACTCGACTTATGGAACTTTTCAAGTGTTGTCGGAGTCGTCACAAAAATGCAGTGTGAACGCTGTCTAAGTGAAATTTCTAAATTGTAAATACCACAGTTATGCTTTGATAATGCGAAATGATAATTTGGTGCAGCAATTTTTAGAGTAACTGTGAGCAAAAATGGGTGTCCAAAAATTGTAAAATTCCAAAAATTTTAAACGTAAATGTATAAGCAGTTCACCTAATGAATTTATGTAGAGGGTTGTGTACATTTCCGAGCTTACAATAATTTAAACATTTCAGTTCTACTTCGACGTTGGTTTTGGGCGATTCGGTGGGCGAACATCTCATTAAAACCATCTCATCTCCACTTTAAAGCATCTCGAGGAAAGTACCTAAATACACACGTATATATAATACTATATCATTGGTTTGGACTCCAACTTAAAAAAATGTAATCGGCACATTTTTGGCACTATTGAGACTCATCTAAATTTTTTTATAACCCCCCCTCGTATAACCCCCGCCCCCTCGAATTAACCCCCCCTCAAATTTTGCTGGGGAAAAAATAAACCCCCATGGGGGTATTTCGAGGTAATACGGTAATCCTCTGAACTGCATGTGATCTCAAGTGATTGATAGAATTTGAAACTGGGGATTACATAAAATACATGGATCGGTACCGATCTGGGCCGCGCTGTCGCTGTATTTTAAAAAGGCCGCTTTTGTGCTCAATTGAGAGTTCCTGGTGCGGCTTATGCTTGTTTGGGCACAATAAATAGGTTTTAAAAAAACGCAGCTTTGTGCTTTATTTATATTTATGTTTATCATTTAATACGTTGCCGATGGACAGAAATATCACACTTTGAAAGATTTAACAGTTTATAAACACTATACCATATTTCCTTGAATAATTCCGTTGGAAATAAATGTTTCATAATAAGTAAGTATTCCTTATTTATTCAGGCATTTATTCATGAAGAAAGATTAAATACTAGTAAAGTACGTTTTCCTGGAAAAAAAGTAAAGGTCACTATTTTTGAGATATTTCTACAGGATTATAACTCACAATCACTAATTTAATCTTATTTCTGTCAATTTTCACGTCCAAATTCACTATTTCATCTGTGTTTTTGCCTATTTTCAGCTTTACTTGACATTTGCAGAAAATGCCAACTTTCCCAATTTGAAGTGAATGATTTATATTATGTTTCTCAACATTTGTGAGAGTGCACAAAGCTGCAAATGTGAGAGTGCGCGAAACTGCAAATGTGAGAGTGAGCAAAGCTGCAAATGTGAGAGTGAGCAAAATTGTAAATGTGAGAGTGCATGAAGCTGCAAATGTGAGAGTGCGTGAAACTGCAAATGTGAGAGTGCACAAAGCTGCAAATGTGAGAGTGCGCGAAACTGCAAATGTAAGAGTGCGCGAAACTGCAAATGTGAGAGTGAGCAAAGCTGCAAATGTGAGAGTGAGCAAAGCTGCAAATGTGAGAGTGAGCAAAATTGTAAATGTGAGAGTGCACAAAGCTGCAAATGTGAGAGTGCGTGAAACTGCAAATGTGAGAGTGCACAAAGCTGCAAATGTGAGAGTGCGCGAAACTGCAAATGTGAGAGTGAGCAAAGCTGCAAATGTGAGAGTGCGCGAAACTGCAAATGTGAGAGTGAGCAAAGCTGCAAATGTGAGAGTGAGCAAAATTGTAAATGTGAGAGTGCACAAAGCTGCAAATGTGAGAGTGCGCGAAACTGCAAATGTGAGAGTGAGCAAAATTGTAAATGTGAGAGTGTGCAAAGCTTCAAATGTGAGAGTGAGCAAAATTGTAAATGTGAGAGTGCACGAAGCTGCAAATGTGAGAGTGCGCGAAACTGCAAATGTGAGAGTGAGCAAAATTGTAAATGTGAGAGTGAGCAAAATTGAAAATGTAAGAGTGTAAATGTGAGAGTGCACAAAGCTGCAAATGTGAGAGTGAGCAAAATTGTAAATGTGAGAGTGCACGAAGCTGCAAATGTGAGAGTGCGCGAAGCTGCAAATGTGAGAGTGAGCAAAATTGTAAATGTGAGAGTGCACGAAGCTACAAATGTGAGAGTGCGCGAAGCTGCAAATGTGAGAGTGAGCAAAATTGTAAATGTGAGAGTGTGCAAAGCTGCAAATGTGAGAGTGAGCAAAATTGTAAATGTGAGAGTGCACGAAGCTGCAAATGTGAGAGTGCGCGAAACTGCAAATGTGAGAGTGAGCAAAATTGAAAATGTGAGGGGGAGTTGTTTGAGGGGGGGAAATAATAAATGTGAGAGTGGGCAAAATGGTGAATGTGAGGGGGAGTTGTTTGAGGGGGGGGGGCAAAATGGTAAATGTGAGGGGGAGTTGTTTGAGGGGGAGCAAAATAATAAATGTGAGAGTGAGCAAAATGGTAAATGTGAGAGTGAACAAAATGGTAAACATGAGGGGGAGTTGTTTGAGGGGAGGGGACAAAATGGTAAATGTCAGAGTGAGCAAACTGGTAAATGTGAGAGTGAGCAAAATGGTAAATGTGAGGGGGAGTTGTTTGAGGGGGGGAAATAATAAATGTGAGAGTGGGCAAAATGGTGAATGTGAGGGGGAGTTGTTTGAGGGGGGGGGGGGCAAAATGGTAAATGTGAGGGGGAGTTGTTTGAGGGGGAGCAAAATAATAAATGTGAGAGTGAGCAAAATGGTAAATGTGAGAGTGAACAAAATGGTAAACATGAGGGGGAGTTGTTTGAGGGGGGCAAAATGGTAAATGTGAGAGTGAGCAAAATGGTAAATGTGAGAGTGAACAAAATGGTAAACATGAGGGGCAGTTGTTTGTGGGGGGGGGGGCAAAATGGTAAATGTGAGGGGGAGTTGTTTGAGGGGGAGCAAAATAATAAATGTGAGAGTGAGCAAAATGGTAAATGTGAGAGTGAACAAAATGGTAAACATGAGGGGGAGTTGTTTGTGGGGGGGGGCAAAATTTTGAAAACTGATAAATTAGCTTTGAACACATTTGAGTATTCTAGAATGATATTTATCCCTCTGGAGGAGTGATTTACTATCTATATGAACCCCTGTGGCAGTTTAAATCTACAAAACCCCTGCCATTACATTTGCGCAAAATGGCCCTTTGCACACTAGTTTTTGACCAAACAACTTTTGAAATGTAAATGTGAGAGTGAGCAAAATGGTAAATGTGAGAGTGAGCAAAATGGTTTTGGGATTGGGATCAGGTGCCAGTTCCGCAAATTGAGAAGTGAGAATTAAAATGGCAAAAGCAAAAAGTGAAGTGAAATGGCAAGTAAATTGGCAAAAGTGAGTGAAAAAATAAAAAGTAATTTCTCTTCGCTTTGCCATTTTACTTCTCTATTCACTTCGCTTTTGCTATTTCACTTTGCATTTGCCATTTCACTTCACATTTGTCATTTCACTTCCCATTTGCCATTTTACTTCTCACTTCCCAATTTGCGGAATTGTCCCCAGTACTGCCAAATCCTGAAATTTTTCCAGGATTCGTAATCGGGATCCTGTTTGAATTCCTTTGGTTGTATTTAAATCACTGTCAATTTATGTGACTTATCACCTTTAATTTATTGGATTTATCTTATTTACCTATTTATCTATCGAACTGCATAGGTAACTGTTGCTGCACATGCTATTAAGTCAATGAGAACCAGAAAACAGTAAACTCAGCCTGTGGAGTAAAACAAACAACTACTCACATGTGAAGTGAAAATATTAGGAACCTGAATAATAGGTGGTTCTCACAAAAAGTTTAGGTTGTTTGAAATTGTACACCATGCAATCATGCTCAATGTAGCTTTCCAAAATACAGGAATGTAAATGTGATTTTTTTATAGTAAGTGTGTCATCTCTGTATCCTTTTTACTATGCATTACATTTGCACACAGTGGCGATTTTACAGTTTGATGTCAAATATCTTGTTGACAGTAGGTTTCTCACAATTCTGTCTGGAAACAAATGTCTAGACAATTGTCTATATGAGATTGGTTTCTTTCAATTACTTCAGATCTGATTTTATTATGTACTGCATTTTTAAATTCACATTTGAAAAAATTTGACTCAATTGAAGACAATTCAGATAACTGCCTTTCCCTTGGCCAAAATGGCTGCCATATATCTGAGTACATGTGATTCCAGTTTTCTCCTGTAAATGTGTTCAGTTGCACTGGTTCAGTGAGGTAGACAGTCTGACTGGGTGCACTGCCAGGCACAGTGCCAGAGCAACTTAGAAAAAGTTGTTTGCTCAACTGCAGGCAGAATACCCAAACAGTTGAGCTTGCAACTGTTTTGTAATCAGGCAATGAGAATTCATACGCTGAGTGTGCCAACAGTTGCACTTTATTGGCATCCTGTGAAAACCACTGGAATACTGCCACTATTAACTATGTTTCAAGCACTGTTGAAATTTTTTGGTGGGTTTAGTATTCATATATAGTTCGCCACTGGTTTTTACCCAAACATACTGAGGTAACAAACACTGTGGACCCGACCCGAAATTTTCAGGACCAAATACCCAAACCCGAAACTTTTGAAATTCCCAACCCTAATCTCTACGGTAACTGATTAAGCTTTGGTTTCTTCTTTATGGGCCAATCACGTTTTGTGTAAATTGCCTTGTCCAGTGACAATTTTCAATTATTTAGATTTTCTGCACACTTCGAGGTGTGATTGGACTAAATTTATCCTTTATTTTTACATATGTCACATGAATTCAATAGTTTATTTCAGCTGTACATGGCCGAAATTTGAAGAATCGTAAACTCCGCAGTGTGGTATTACTTTGCGTAGGGCCATTGCGTTAAAAAATCACTGTTTCCATTGGCCCTGCGCACACTAGTTTTCACACGAAATTTCAAAAATTCATAAATGAGCTTTGAACGTGTCCGACTTTTCCTCAATGAGTCATTTATAATCTCTGTCAACTGTAGTTGACGGCCACCTAATTGTAGAAAACTCAAATGCGTTCTAAGCTGATTTGTGAGTTTTCGAAATTTCGTGTGAAAACTAGTGTGCGCAGGCACATTGACGCATTGTTAGCCCGAAAGAATTTTCCATCGCCGTTTTAGGTTGCTCCCATTTACTTTTGTGACGCCCCCTCTGTTGCGCTTGTATTTATTTTCCGCCTTCCATTTTCATTCCACCCAGCAGAACAGCGCGCCAGATGTTTTTTTCGCAGCCGCGCGGCTGGCGTCAACGAATCTGGGCCGACCTCTGCGCGCTGTGAATGCCCCCCCTCCACCCCCCAGATGGTTAGCCTCTCAGTACTCGCGCGCGTGCGAATGTCGCTTTTTTCGCAGGCCGGCTGGCGTGGTGTGCTCTACCACAACCTGGTGCCAGTCACAAGCCCTGTAAAGTTTTGTCAAATCTCATACAAATTTGTCAATTGTCATGCAAAGTTCAGAAATAAAAGCTTTTGTTTTGATTTTACATGATATTTGACACTTGGGCCCAGGACTGCTGACCCAGGTGCCAGTCTCGCGCTCTGAAATATAAATTTTCATACAAATAAGTTCATTGTCATGTAAAGTGTCAAAAGTTCTTTTCGCTTTGTTTATTTTGATTGGCATTCTACATGACACTTGACTTTACAGCGATGGAATGCGGGATTGCTCCCAGGGGCCAGTCCCGCAAGTTTACACGTAAAGAGTCAAAAGTCAAATGACAAATGATAACTAAGGAGTAATGACAAGTGACAAGTTAAAAGTCAAGAGTATAGTCAAGTCAAATGACAAGTTACAAGTCAAGAGTAAAGTTATGAGACAAATGGAAAATGATAGAAAATTTTATAAAAATAAAGAAAAGGGAACAAATAAATTCAGATCTAGAGAGCATCATTTCCAATGGGAATCCCAGGGAACTCCTAACTTGACTCCTTACTTTGAGTTTGTCTTTGTCATTTCACTTTACGTTTTACTTTGAACTTATCACTTGTCATTTGACTTGACTCTTGACTTTTCACTCTTAACTTGTCAACTTGCCTGACTGGCACCAGGGCATAGTTAAATGTAGAAAGTGGTGCTAAAGCATTTGTTAGATTAAAGCACCATGTCTAGTGCCATGGTTTAATATGAAACCAAGCAGAATGTAGTTTTTCTCAATGCAGGAATGTAAATGTGACTTTTAGAAAAGAAAGTGAGCCATTTCTGTATCAATTTTACTATGCATCACATTTGCACAAAATGGTCGAATGTCGGTAGCCATTTTGCAGGGCATTTTACACGAATTTTGACGCTTCGGACATTTGACGCTGTCATTTTACGGGGTCTTTTACATGGCATTTTACACGCCACTTGACATTTCTGCGGGCATTTCACGGGGTGCGGGACTGGCGCCCGGTGACGGCGGCCAAGGCGAGCCACATCGCCGACGGTCGTGCTCAGGGACCGGCCCTGGCAGATACAGGCCTGCAGCGCGGTCACAGGAGAGGGCTTGAGGGTGCGATCGGATGTTGCTTTTGGGGGGGGGGATTGTCTCCTTGACTACGCACTATCGAGTTGAATTTCGAGTTCGCTTTTATTAATCTCCAGTTGACGGAGGTTAGAATGTAAACTCAAAATTTAACTCGTGCAAAGCTGATTTATCACTGGGTACTCGATTTCGAGTGCACTGGGGCCAGTTGGTGGTAATGGAAAAGCGCAATCCATCCAGAAAAATGGCGCCAGGCGTCAAAGGGCGCTACAAACAATGTGGACAATAACGGAATGTTACAATTTGTTGCATGTTCATCGACGCAGACCGATTTAACGTAGGTATACAGCAACAGGATTATGCATATTTTTACATTTTAACGACCAGTTTAACTGACAACGCGCGGGAATAGCTCCGACACTGTGTTTTTTTCAATACGCAGAATACCGAAATTCACGTATAGGTATATTTCTTTCTTTGGCAGGATGGTATGGACTGGATTTGCAAGAACTTGAAGGGCAACTGACAGACTCCAGTGCAGCTGCAGACGCGCAGACAAATGGCTCTCTAGTCAACTTTTCCTACACATTTGCAATTCTGTGATCGTTTATCAAACTCATCAAGTAATGGTCACATTATTTTTGCGTCAATTTGTCTGCGTCAACTAGGATTTCAGCTTCACGCGTCGCAGAACGATCTCTAAATGAAATGCGAATGTTGAAAATTGAATAAATATTACAAGAGGCAAGTGAGGTATATCTCTCTGCGACAGGTGAAGCCAAAATCTGAGTTGACATAGACCAGTCGACACAGATGTGGCAACTAGTGTGTGGGCCGCCTTTGTATGACATTTTACATGAATGTTGACACTTGACTTTTGACACGATCTCGCGCAGTGCTAGCACGCCCCCTGTGTTTGCTGAAATATAAATATTGCTTATGTTCTGGTATATATGTACCTAAATATTATTTAGACGCGGCAGCTGCCCGCTTTTCCCTATTTACACACGTAAAAAATCACATTGGCGCGCGGCCAGCTGACTCAGCTGAGTCTGGTGCGATGTTTTATCGACTGCAGATGTTCGCGTGCGTTTTGTTATTGCAACCGCTCAAACAGGGTTTTTGCAGATTTGGTTGAGCCCGCGCGCGATCGTTGATGAAAGAAATGTTTTTTCAACGACAATGTCGCATTGTACAGAAGTTTTGGTTTATTGGCGCACCGCACACTGCAAAGTGTAACGATCGGGTCCGGACGTTTTAATTTCAGAATTATAAAGTCAGTTCGGACGATTTTATTTACGAACATCTAAATAACTACTGAAATTTGGGTCGATTCGGACGATTTTTAATTCCACCCCTCTTTTTAACTATGCCTTTGAATTCCACCCATGCAAAAATCGTCCAAACTTCCTGTTACACTTTGCAGTGTGCGGTGCGCCATTGTTTTACCCTTCGAAAGCGTTGTGTTCTTTGGATTTCTGAATTCAGCGTTTGTATATCCGCGTGCAAAAACGTTCGAAGATGAATAGAATGCAAACTTTCGGGGCAGGCCTGATACGCACATCTGCCCGATACGCACATTTGCCCGTTTTTTTCACTTGACACTTTTTCAAGTGATTTTCAGATATGCGTAAAGTGAAAAAAAGTTGCGCAATGACATTAGTAAACTTTTTTCACTTCACTCATATCTGAAAATCAGTTGAAAATGTGTCAAGCGAAAAAAACAGTGAAAAATAGCCATTTTTCACTGTTTTTCACTTGACACATTTTCAAGTGATTTTCAGATATGATTGAAGTGAAAAAAATTCACTAATGTCATTGCGCAACTTTTTTCACTTAACTCATATCTGAAAATCACTTGAAAAAGTGTCAAGTGAAAAAAACGGGCAAATGTGCGTATCGGGCAGATGTGCGTATCAGTGCACCCCCCAAACTTTCAGTGTGCAGTGCGCCACTCTGTACTATTGTAGTGCTGAATTGGATGGAAATGGACCACATTTCGTCCAGTATCATTTCCGATATCAATCAAACTGTCCGGGAAGAAACTCGCTGCCCTCACAGAAATATATATTTACCTCCCAGGCATTTTCTTGCGCGCTACACTCGTTCCTTTGGCCAGCTAACATTAGGAGATTTGCCAACTTCCGACACTTCCCGATGAATTGTAGGAGACTATTTGTTGCGGAGGTGCAGACACACGACAATTCAGATTTGTATTCCTACACAAAGTTTTTCAATGTGCCACCAGGCATTTGGATACCGGCATGGAAACCGGAGTTTGATAGGCCTGGTTTTCATTGGTCAGTTTCAATTTGTTGTGGCTACAGTAGAAAACGCGTTTTTTAATGACCCTGTTTTTTATATTTATTTTTTTGTCCGTTTTTGCATAACAGCATTTTAAATCATGTTGTGGGACATGTCCAAGCAGGAAAAGCCTTGGTGCCAGCATTTTATGTCCATTTTCGTGTGAATGGTTTCGTTTATTACACTTGCTTACCATTATGTGGAAATGTAGCAGACCATAAAATTGGTGCAAAATACACACAAAAGTGCTACCACCAAGTCTATTTTTGCTTGGAAATGTTCCATGGCATGTTTTAGAATGCTGTTTTTTTGTGCAAAAAAGCACAACAAAAGTAGATAAATAGGGGACGCTTTATTGGAATGGGGTCGTACTAATACAGTATTTACGCTACTTACGCACTAGGTATTTTGCAATGACCCCATCAAAAACGTATTTTATACCAACTAATTCCTGCATCTACTCAATCCTTCTTAAAAATACATCAACATCAATATCACATCTACAGGCGTCGCTGTCGGGGTCGCACAGCCTCACGCTGGACGTGCAGCGGGCGTCGGACTGCTTCAGACTGGACAAGTTCGACGATTTCACGCTGTGCTACGAGCGAGTGCTCAACATCGCCGCGCGACTGTCGCCCAAGCATTGGAAATCTAGTTGGTTTGCGGTGTTTATTGTAGGTGTGAAATTTGGATTTGTAGAAAATGTTCAACTCTGTGATATCGGTTGTGAAATTTTTGCCGTGCACTGAAACAAAGATGTGTTTGGATTTGACGAATCAAAAACCTGTCCAAAATATTTTGTGCATTTGTCTGTCCTCGGGCCAGCCCCGAGTGCATGCATCCAAAAAACATGCCACACTGAGAAGTGCGCGATTGCGAGCTTTTATGAAGTACGAAAAAAATTTCGTACCCATTTACATTTTGTTCATGCGAATTTATATAACTGGTGTCAACATCGCTCTCACTGGTTCTGGTGTGATTTGAACTTCTCTATCTGATATAGCATACCGTATTACCTCGAATTATCCCCCTCTTGAATTAATTTATGTGCTGTCCGCCGAGTAAAATTTTTGCAAAATACCTAGTGCTTAGTACTAAAAATTTTGGCCGATGTTTTTTTAAAAAAACAAACATTTCGGACGTCATGTTTTTTAAAAAAACAACAACTTTTTAACATAAATAAAAAACGGAAAAAAAATCATCGGCCAACCGTAGGCATGAATATGACAACAATTGGTGAAACTTCGGGACAACTTCGTACCCAGGGGGCGACCCAAATGTCAACAAATGTCGCCAACGTCTTTAATCCGTTGCATTTTAATAAGGGGCTAAAGTTTAGGAGGGGGCGCCGCCCCCCTCCCCCGTTCGCCGGGACCCGTATACAACCCGTATACAATACTACTCCAGCTTACGGGAATCGTGTGTAGGTACGTGTATACAACAATACTGTGTACCCTGCTTCGGGTGCCATGCGAACATTCCACCGGAGTTTGAGACAGCTTCCGGATTCTATCCTTCACATGTTAATATGTCTATTTACTGAGTGCTGCAATCTCCCCACTGTTTTAAGTTCATGCACACATTTTGGCATTGTTCCAAATAGAGCCACTCGCCCTGTTTCTCGCAGACAAATACGGCACTGGTGTCGAAGTTCTCACTGTATCCGATCAAGAAGCCAATCAAAACAAAAGTTCAACTGCAAGTGCCGCTGCGATCGCGCCCGCAGATAAGCCTACGGGCGGCAGCGGCAAAAAGAAACAGAAATTGCAAATCCCTTTGAGGGAGGAGACTATGGACTCGCCGTTGGATATTGATTCGTTGGATGAATTTCGATCTCAGAAGTCCTCAGAAAAGCGAGTTAATAATGCCCGTTTTGGCCCGCCAATGGCAAGGAAACAGTCAATGAGGGACTATGAGAGGCAGAAAACGGACTCGAGCAGGTGAATTTTTAAACGGCGTTTACACTGTCACATGTGCCGACAAAATTTTTTTTGGCTTTCTTGTCATAAAATTTGAATATTTGTTGTGTCGGACACTTAGATCTCAAGTACTTGTTTTGCCTCGGACCAAGGACGTATCCAAGGGGGGGGGGGGCGGGGGGGGGGCTGCAGCCCCCCCCCCGTTCCCGGGGTGAGACTGTAAAAAATACGGGGAAATGCGACTTATTAACACTTATGCAACGTACACATTTTTTCAGTGTTTGTGCAAAAATTTTGCGCGCAAGCGCGCATTCCATCCCTCCAACAGATAATTATCAGCGGATCTGTCCCCGTCGTAGGCACAAATTCCTAAATTGCTCTTGGTTGTGTGCCCGTCGCTGTATACATATGTATTTACGTGTATTCATACAGCAACAACGGTTTCTGGCGCCAGTGCCAACGCCAACGGCGCCATGGCGTGGTGCCAACGAATGGCGCCAGCGCCATGCCGCCATTCCGTCACTGTGTAAGAAAAATCTTATGGGAAGGGTTGAGCCCCCCCCCCGTTCGCCGGGCTCCGTAAACAAACAGCCCCCCCCCGCTCAAAAATCCTGGATACGTCCCTGCTTAGGACAAACATACATTTTCATATATGACATAATGACGCGCACACATTCAAGTTGTGAAGACAACCGCCACCATCCTATCGCAGCCATCGAATACAGCCGTGGCTGCCTGCCAAGTAGTGATGGATTGGCGCCATGGCGCTGGCGCCATTTGAGGGCGCCAAAGGGCGCCGCGCCATGGCGCCATAGGCGCTTGGCGCCCTTTTTCTGTGGCGCCCTTGGCGCCTGGCGCCCACATGCTGAAAGGCGCCATGGCGCCCTTGGCGCTTGGCGCCCTTTTTCCGTGGCGCCCTTGGCGCCTGGCGCCCTGCTTTAAAAGGGCGCCAAAAAGGCGCCAGCAGGGTTTTAAGGTGAGTGCTGTGTAAATGAAAATAAAAACAAAAACGCATGTGTGGATAATCTAAATTCGTCGGAAAAATGGACGAAGTGGTGTGAACGGGTGGAAATCTTTCATCCAGCGGTTCATCAGATGTGTCTGACGGATCAGAAGATAAGAATGAGGAACCGTTGAACTTGCAAAATCATAAATAAATGGATTCAAATTGTTGCAATTCCGTTTTTGTCCATTTTTGAAACATTGATTGGAAAAGTCTATTTGAAGTGAATGGATCGTTGTCAAATGACAATTTCCATTTTGTTTGAATTCGTCATATGGATTTTATTACAAAAATTTTTGTTGCTACTATTGTTTTTGTGCATTACATCCTGGAAAACGCCAATAAAGAAATGAATGCGTGTACCATGGTGCTGTATAAACATTTTTAGCACTTTTAGGGTGTTGTACGCACTTCTTTATCCTGGCGCCCTTGGCGCCTGGCGCCCTATTTTCCAAATGGCGCCATGGCGCCCTTGGCGCTTGGCGCCCACTTTCCGTGGCGCCCTTGGCGCCTGGCGCCCACTTTCCGAATGGCGCCATGGCGCCCTTGGCGCCTGGCGCCTTTTTTCTGTGGCGCCCTTGGCGCTTGGCGCCCACATTCCGAATGGCGCCATGGCGCCATTGGCGCCTGGCGCCTTTTTTTCTGGCGCTTTTCCATCACTACTGCCAAGGTAATGGAGCGACCCACGACGGCGGCAGAGCGCCAGCGATTACTGGCTACCCAGCGCGACCCGTATCCTAATCCGCAGCATGACCCGTATCCTAACCCGCAACGCGAATCGTATCCTAATCCGACTGGATACACGGGCGGATGGCCGAAAACGAACTATGACAGGCCCAATTTCAAGCTGCCTACAACTGCTAGAGATAGGGCGATGGGCGCCGCTGCGCGCGGCCCTGTTATACCCGCTGCTGCACTGCAAAAAGACGTCACCTTTGATCAGGAATTGTATATGATGCAGTTGCAGGTGGATTTTCTGAATGGCTCTGGCGACGATTTAATTGATAACAAAAATAAACAGTTGATTGATATTATTCCATCATGCAGGCCATGGATCCTTCGAGCAGGGCACGTTTACTGGCTTCTCAGGTATAGCATGAAATTGATATTTTAGACGACTGTGTGCCGGTAGGGGGTGCACTGATACGCACATCTGCCCGTTACGCACATTTGCCCGTTTTTTCACTTGACACTTTTCCAAGTGATTTTCAGATATGAGTGAAGTGAAAAAAGTTCACTCATGTCATTGCGCAGCGTTTTTCACTTTACTAATATCTGAAAATCACTTGAAAAAGTGTCAAGTGAAAAAAACGGGCATATGTGCGTATCAGGATTGCCCCGTGCCGGTGCTCATGTAAACCCGGCGCTCACGTAGGCCCATTTTTCCATCATGCTGATATTTTATAAGTAAGCATCGTGAGCACCGGTTTTACATGAGCACGGGGTTTGTCGTTTTAGACATCTAGTCCGTCATTGATTGGTACGTTCCACTGAGAATTCTAAATCAGTTGAGAATTGGCTGTAGGGTTCAGCGCAAAATTGTTTTTTCTTCTCCAGGACACGAGATTTATTGTTGCAAAAGTCTTGGCGTGAAAATCGGCGTAAGTGTATTCTGGCGAACGCGCCAAACACTGGCAGAACTCTCGCCGAAAATAGAGCATTTTTCATCCTTTACTTCCAGGGAATCCACACGGTCGACCCGGCGGCCGCTGCTTCGGTTGCGGCGCAGCAAAACCGCCCACACGTTCCCATGGCAACCGTGAATCCCCAGGGGTATGGGCCATCGCCACCTGTAGCTGTACCTTCGATGGCAGCTGGTACTGGGTCAAATTGGGGTCTGTTTTCGTGGCTACGTTGTGTATTGGCCGGACAAAAACACGATAAAACTCAAGTTTGACCCACTCGTACTCGCAGCCGGGCAACGTACGGTTACTGTGGGCAGTCCGGACATTGAGTGTTTGGGCATGGTCAGCGGCGGCGGCTCGTCAGAACATGATGATCGCAGGGCGAGACTGCTGCAGGAGGCTCAGCAGTTGGCCGCCGCTTCGAAGGCTGTCAGACCCTATGTAGGTTGCGCGGTAGGGTTTGAGGTTGTTACGCTTTTTCGGGCAAATAATTTCAATTTCTTGACAGTTGCAAATATAAGTTCACAAAAGAATTAAAATAGGGACAGAAAAGAAAATATTCTGGATGCTTGTATTTATGTAACATAAATATTTATTCCTTTTGAAATGGCGTAGGCCTAGTAGTCATTTAAACCCATTGTTCATCTAGACCCGCTGCTCATCTACTTCTAATCTAATAATCTAAAAAAATACATGACCTATAGGGTTCAAACGGGATTGACTTTTCGGGATCGGGATCGGGATCGGGATTCACTTTTTGAGATTTCGGGATCGGGATTGGGGTTTCGGGATCGGGATCGGGATTGTTTTTTTGAGATTTCGGGATCGGGATCGGGATTGGCCGGGATTGGGGTCACGGGATCGGGATCGGGATTGGGATAGGCATTTTTTCGGGATCGGGATTGGGTTCTAGGGATAGAGATTTTGGCCATTTTTCTGGCATTCACAGTTGTTCATAAAGGTCTCAAAACACTGTTGGATGCCAGAAAAGTGCATAAAATTGACGCTGGGGGTTTGCATCCACTTTTTTGCATGCAAAAACCTCATTATTTCACTTTTTATAATTTCCACTAATTTTTCCGGGATCGGGATCCCGGACTTGGGAGTTTCTCGGGATCGGGATCGGGATTTGAAAATTTTCGGGATCGGGATCGGGATTGGTCTTTTTGAGATTTCGGGATCGGGATCGGGATTGGGGTTTCGGGATCGGGATCGGGACTGGTAAATCCCGGAATTTCACGGGATCCGGGATCGGGATCGGGATCCCGTTTGAACCCTAATGACCTACACATGCAAATCGCTAATTTCGATTTGCAAACAAATTCGCAACTTGTCAACTAGTGTGCGGGCCACTACCGTATTTCCTCGAAATACCCCCCCCTTGAAATACCCCCCCCCCCTCGTTTGACCCCCCCCCCCCTCTCGAGACCATTATGAAACAATCACCCCCCCCCTCGAAATACCCCCCCCCCAAATTGAGTGTAAAGGGAACGTACATGACAATAACTGTAGTTTGTGTTCAGTGTACTGCAGAACACACGTTAAAACAATGTCGGTGTCACGTTAGAACAGTGTACATACCATCTACATACTAATATTAGTCTACAGAACCTTATAAATGGCGGTTTTTGTTGCATTTTTCGACGTCTGCGTACGTTTCAGACGACAATTTCGTACTTGGTTTTCAAAAATTTTCTTGTGAAACAATAACCCCCCCCCCCCTCGAAATACCCCCCCCCCTCGTTTAACCCCCCCCCCTCTCGGGACCACTATGAAACAATCACCCCCCGGGGGGTATTTCGAGGAAATACGGTATTTTAATAAACATGCAAATAAAAAACCACCCCCAGCCCGCCACCCCAACGGAGCCTTCAGCAGTGCAGCCGCGCTCATCAGCAAATCTGGGCTCGACCGGCCAGGCGAACACGTCGGGCGAGCGACTGATCTCGGAGCTGTCCAGCACGCTGCAGCGCACCAGGGGCACCGACCCGTCCAGCACGGATATTAGCAAGGTGGCCAAGGCCATCGCCGAGTGGGCCGCCGATTCACTGTGTGGGTTGTTTGGGTGGTCTAGCAGTAAATATACAAGAGCACATGAACTTACAAACTGAAAGTTATATCCTGAAACTTTTGTGGACATATTCCGGACTGTTAGGGAGTGATTTTGGTATGAGTGTGACGTTACCAATGACTTCAACAAAAGTGGGACATAAGTTTCAGGATGTAACTTTCCGTTTGTAAGTTCATGTGCTCTTGTATACTGCTTGGTCTTTTTGGGAGCCTATTATGAACACTGGGAGGTAGTGGTGAAGTGACAAATTTGAGGCGAAGTGCATTTTCCAGCGCAAGTTTTAGAGCGCATCTGGCACTCTTGTGACCTTTTGACACGGCGTTTGAACATTCACAAAAGATTGACTAAATATGAATATTGACCGAAATTTGTCAACTGATATGGAATATCACCGGATTCTGAATTGATTTTCCGGACCTATTTATCTCCCTCACCAATTTATTTAGTTACCATTTTGCTACAGTGACACGTCGGCAAGGAGGGGAAACTACCGCCGGTTCACCTCTGGCGCGCAATGCAGCCTGGTTTGTCTGTTATGAGGCATTCAGTCCAGGGGTCTCCTAGGGGGGGGGGAGCTGCCCCCCAAATCCGCCAGCTATCTATCTATCCCGGAGACAAATTGTTTGGCCATCTATCCCCCAAATCGGCCTACTATCTACCTATCTGACACGATTTTTGAGAAATTTTGCTTCAATTTTCGCTCAAAATCGCTAATTTTCGTACCTTTTTATACTTTTTCACCTCCAAAATCGCGGCTTTCCCCTATACACATGTTATATACCTACCTGTTTTTAGCTATTTTAGCCTGTTTTAGCTACTTTTAACCTGTTTTAAGCGATTTTTCCCCTTTCTGCCTCCTATGCATTCAAAAAGCCTATATATTTTGCCCCCGCGAGCCCCCCAAGCCCCCCCCCCAGAAAAATTTTCAGCTATCTATCCCTCCGGAGGAGCGATTTGCTATCTATCCAGCCCCCGCGAGGGCCAAAATCTTGGAGACCCCTGATTCAGTCGTTTGCAATCTATGTTATGTGTTGAATTATTTGTGCAGGAATGACATGGATACGGCCATTCTCCCGTCGAGACACCGGATATAAATTCAAAGTGAAATTATCACCACAGAAGTTCGTTGGAAGTATTGGAAATTGTGAGTTCGAATTGAGAAACTTTATTACCCCATCACTGGAACAAAATTCCTGGGGTTGGCAATCCGCCAAGATTCAAAGTATGGAAGGTTTCTCTGGTGGTGCCTCGCGGGAACCTTCAGCGCTTAATCCGAACCTCATATGTCATATAATTCGCAATCAAGAAGCTTTTCCAAGAACCCAAAATTAAGATTGAGAAGAAAACACCCCTTACCCTGTATTGAACAATATGCAGGAACGACATGGATACGGCCATTCTACCGTCAAGACCCAGGATATAATTTTTTGACATTTTTCAACGTCTGTAAAGTTTTAGAAAAAAATTTTTTTTTGTAAAGCTTCGTTCACAATTGTTTTAAGCTAGGCAGAAATAATTGTTCGTGGGGGTTATTGGTTATAAAATATTGCAGTACAAAAAAACTTGGCTTTTAGTAACTTCACTCAATAGTGCCCGTGTTATTTTGTTGCCATTGATTACGTGATCCGTGGATGTTTTCACAATTATGTTCATAAATACCTTGATGTAAATTTGCCAAGAGTCAAAAAAGTTGGTTTACTACGCACTTAAGCATCATAAACGGCAGTTGACGGATTGACACATCTCAGGGTCACTTGCATTTTGAAAAGTGGAGCACCGGGTCATATAATCACGTGTCGGTATCGGTCATACAGTATTTCCTCGAAATACCCCCCCCCCCTTCAATTAACCCCCCTCGAAATACCCCCAGGTGTTTTTGAGCTGGGGAAAAATACCCCCCCCCCTTGAATAATTCACCCCCTCGAAATACCACCAGGTGTTTTTAAGCTGGGGAAAAATCCCCCCCCCTTAAATAAATCCCCCATTTCGAAATACCCCCGTCTGAAATTTACATCATGAATGCAATGTACATTATGTATATATTGGTCGCAGTTTGCATCGCAGCTACACATATACTAGTTAGTGTAGCGATGCACGTTGTTATGTCCAAATATACCCTACTTGGACACGTTGATTACCAGTTTTGGGTACATAAAACCATACTCTTTACTTTGAATTTCGTGAAAATTTTTGACGAAATAATAAACCCCACTCGAATAAGCCCCCCCTCGAAATACCCCCCCCCCCCTCAAAAGTTCCACTCTTAAAAAATAAACCCCTGGGGGTATTTCGAGGAAATACGGTATTTACTTTTTCTTATCGACTGCTGATTTTATGAGCCAGAAATGGCCCTTCATCGTTCCGCGACCCATCACCTAAAATTTGAACTGAACTCAGTTGGCCCAGTTGACACTTGTTGTCATTCTCAACTAGTGTGTCTAGGGTCATGAAAAGTTTTCCTGATGTCATTTTGGAGTTTTATTGTTGCCATTTCTCGTTGCTCCTCAATACTAATTCAAGTGGATCCTCACCCATTTCGCCCTATATGATGTTGTGACTTGTGTTAGCGTTATTTCGTCGTTGTTTAGTGTGAAAGCATGCCCCGTTTTATCTTGCGATAAACGAACACGTGCGATAAAGTTCAATACAAAATCAAAATCAAAATTACAGATGTAGATAGCAACGTAAAAATAAATCTGTTGTTATTTACGTATATGTATTTGCAATATACCGTATTACCTCGAATTACCCCCCCCCCCCCCTTGAATTTACCCCCCTCGAATTAACCCCCCGTCAAAATGGGCTGGGGAAATAATAAACCCCCCCTCGAAATACCCCCCTTCCGGAATGATGTACATCATGTATGCAATGTACATGATGTATTCATTACCACTTATTTGCAGAGTTGTACAAATACAGGTATTTTTAGAAAACGTAAATATAAATACCCGAATAACCAGGTATTTCAGGTAAACTTAAATACGTTTTTCCAACTCTGCTTATTTGCATCGCAGTTACACTTATACGCTCATTTGTGTACAGATGTACTTCTATAGCCCCAATATAACCTATTTTCTCACGTATATTACCGTTTTTGTGTAAGAAATTAACTTAACGTTAACGTTTCTTAACTATGAATTTCATGGAAATTTCTGACGAAATAATAAATCCCCCCCTCGAATTACCCCCCCCCCCCTCCATCGCAAATTTTGCTGGCGAAATAATAAACCCCCATGGGGGTAATTGGAGGTAATACGGTATGTAAAAAAATTCGTTAATGCAGTTATGTTTCTCCCATATCGGAACCACCGGGATTGTACTACATGCTGGCTGCAGTGACTGCACTCGATCAACGATATCCCTTGCGATTAAAATTCAAAAACAATTGTTAATTAAAAAAAGATTCTTCCAAAAATTCGTTGTATTCAAAGTAAGCTCGTATCACAATTTTCCGGGTGTTTTTCACGACACCCAAACAACAGAAAAATGAACAATTTACAGACCGCCAGCATGACGAGAAAAGCCAATCTTTAGCTGAACACAGCGGTGGATCATGTTCTTGTGTTTTATGTAGATACACATGGTGCTTTCCTGTTTTGTTATCTGCGAATAATACCCGGTAAAGGTGTTTTTGTACCGGTGCCAACACTCGTTCAATCTCACATGGTCGTGGGCATTTTTATGTAGAATGACATTTCTTTGGAGTTTTTTGTGCCATTGTCTGCGCGCCTCCACTCGCATCGTAGGTAATGATGGCAAAATAATATTCGAAAACTTTTTCAAACTTTTATTGTATCTACAATGAACACTCAAAAATCTATAATTTTTTTAAATAAAATTTTTGGCATTCAGAACTTTTAAATTTTTTTATTTTTTCAGTATTTTATTTAAAATGCAAAAATTTACCAAATTCAAATTTACCAGAAAACATAAAAATACCCCAAAAAATAAAAACCATTTTCAGAAAAAAATGTTGAAAAATCATTTTTAAAAAAACCTTTAAAAAAACTTTTGCACACGTTTGCCACCGCCAGTCATAGGTGCGGATGAGTCAACAGCTGTTTGCAGAGTCTACCTGGACAACCAGGCGCCCATGATTTATGATGCGGTGTGCTCCCGATCACTTTCTCGGCACTTTTGGGTCGAAATTGTTCTGGCTATTAATGGCCCGTATTAGTTGAGGGAATACACGTTTATGTACGCACATACATACTTAAACGTGTATTCTAGTGCCAAGGATTTGCCATTGTGCGTATACGATGCTAGTGATGGAATCGTGTAATTTATGAGTGGCATCATTTTTGAAGACTTCCCACACGATTTGTGACGTGGGCGCTTGTTCGTGTGTTGCAGATACCCAACTACTATTAATCCATTCACTATTCAACTGGCGCCATTTTGCTTCCAGCGCCATTTTTTATAACGCCATCGCGCCACTACCATTGGCGTATTTCCATCACTAGGTATTTATGTATTCGGGGCTCAGCCGACCCCCGCTGAGGAGTGGTCGCTTAGCGCTCCGAGCAGTTTCGATTATGCGAATATGGAACTTTTCAAGTGTTGTCGGAGTCGTCACAAAAATGCAGTGTGAACGCTGTCTAAGTGAAATTTCTAAATTGTAAATACCACAGTTATGCTTTGATAATGCGAAATGATAATTTGGTGCAGCAATTTTTAGAGTAACTGTGAGCAAAAATGGGTGTCCAAAAATTGTAAAATTCCAAAAATTTTAAACGTAAATGTATAAGCAGTTCACCTAATGAATTTATGTAGAGGGTTGTGTACATTTCCGAGCTTACAATAATTTAAACATTTCAGTTCTACTTCGACGTTGGTTTTGGGCGATTCGGTGGGCGAACATCTCATTAAAACCATCTCATCTCCACTTTAAAGCATCTCGAGGAAAGTACCTAAATACACACGTATATATAATACTATATCATTGGTTTGGACTCCAACTTAAAAAAATGTAATCGGCACATTTTTGGCACTATTGAGACTCATCTAAATTTTTTTATAACCCCCCCTCGTATAACCCCCGCCCCCTCGAATTAACCCCCCCTCAAATTTTGCTGGGGAAAAAATAAACCCCCATGGGGGTATTTCGAGGTAATACGGTAATCCTCTGAACTGCATGTGATCTCAAGTGATTGATAGAATTTGAAACTGGGGATTACATAAAATACATGGATCGGTACCGATCTGGGCCGCGCTGTCGCTGTATTTTAAAAAGGCCGCTTTTGTGCTCAATTGAGAGTTCCTGGTGCGGCTTATGCTTGTTTGGGCACAATAAATAGGTTTTAAAAAAACGCAGCTTTGTGCTTTATTTATATTTATGTTTATCATTTAATACGTTGCCGATGGACAGAAATATCACACTTTGAAAGATTTAACAGTTTATAAACACTATACCATATTTCCTTGAATAATTCCGTTGGAAATAAATGTTTCATAATAAGTAAGTATTCCTTATTTATTCAGGCATTTATTCATGAAGAAAGATTAAATACTAGTAAAGTACGTTTTCCTGGAAAAAAAGTAAAGGTCACTATTTTTGAGATATTTCTACAGGATTATAACTCACAATCACTAATTTAATCTTATTTCTGTCAATTTTCACGTCCAAATTCACTATTTCATCTGTGTTTTTGCCTATTTTCAGCTTTACTTGACATTTGCAGAAAATGCCAACTTTCCCAATTTGAAGTGAATGATTTATATTATGTTTCTCAACATTTGTGAGAGTGCACAAAGCTGCAAATGTGAGAGTGCGCGAAACTGCAAATGTGAGAGTGAGCAAAGCTGCAAATGTGAGAGTGAGCAAAATTGTAAATGTGAGAGTGCATGAAGCTGCAAATGTGAGAGTGCGTGAAACTGCAAATGTGAGAGTGCACAAAGCTGCAAATGTGAGAGTGCGCGAAACTGCAAATGTAAGAGTGCGCGAAACTGCAAATGTGAGAGTGAGCAAAGCTGCAAATGTGAGAGTGAGCAAAGCTGCAAATGTGAGAGTGAGCAAAATTGTAAATGTGAGAGTGCACAAAGCTGCAAATGTGAGAGTGCGTGAAACTGCAAATGTGAGAGTGCACAAAGCTGCAAATGTGAGAGTGCGCGAAACTGCAAATGTGAGAGTGAGCAAAGCTGCAAATGTGAGAGTGCGCGAAACTGCAAATGTGAGAGTGAGCAAAGCTGCAAATGTGAGAGTGAGCAAAATTGTAAATGTGAGAGTGCACAAAGCTGCAAATGTGAGAGTGCGCGAAACTGCAAATGTGAGAGTGAGCAAAATTGTAAATGTGAGAGTGTGCAAAGCTTCAAATGTGAGAGTGAGCAAAATTGTAAATGTGAGAGTGCACGAAGCTGCAAATGTGAGAGTGCGCGAAACTGCAAATGTGAGAGTGAGCAAAATTGTAAATGTGAGAGTGAGCAAAATTGAAAATGTAAGAGTGTAAATGTGAGAGTGCACAAAGCTGCAAATGTGAGAGTGAGCAAAATTGTAAATGTGAGAGTGCACGAAGCTGCAAATGTGAGAGTGCGCGAAGCTGCAAATGTGAGAGTGAGCAAAATTGTAAATGTGAGAGTGCACGAAGCTACAAATGTGAGAGTGCGCGAAGCTGCAAATGTGAGAGTGAGCAAAATTGTAAATGTGAGAGTGTGCAAAGCTGCAAATGTGAGAGTGAGCAAAATTGTAAATGTGAGAGTGCACGAAGCTGCAAATGTGAGAGTGCGCGAAACTGCAAATGTGAGAGTGAGCAAAATTGAAAATGTGAGGGGGAGTTGTTTGAGGGGGGGAAATAATAAATGTGAGAGTGGGCAAAATGGTGAATGTGAGGGGGAGTTGTTTGAGGGGGGGGGGCAAAATGGTAAATGTGAGGGGGAGTTGTTTGAGGGGGAGCAAAATAATAAATGTGAGAGTGAGCAAAATGGTAAATGTGAGAGTGAACAAAATGGTAAACATGAGGGGGAGTTGTTTGAGGGGAGGGGACAAAATGGTAAATGTCAGAGTGAGCAAACTGGTAAATGTGAGAGTGAGCAAAATGGTAAATGTGAGGGGGAGTTGTTTGAGGGGGGGAAATAATAAATGTGAGAGTGGGCAAAATGGTGAATGTGAGGGGGAGTTGTTTGAGGGGGGGGGGGGCAAAATGGTAAATGTGAGGGGGAGTTGTTTGAGGGGGAGCAAAATAATAAATGTGAGAGTGAGCAAAATGGTAAATGTGAGAGTGAACAAAATGGTAAACATGAGGGGGAGTTGTTTGAGGGGGGCAAAATGGTAAATGTGAGAGTGAGCAAAATGGTAAATGTGAGAGTGAACAAAATGGTAAACATGAGGGGCAGTTGTTTGTGGGGGGGGGGCAAAATGGTAAATGTGAGGGGGAGTTGTTTGAGGGGGAGCAAAATAATAAATGTGAGAGTGAGCAAAATGGTAAATGTGAGAGTGAACAAAATGGTAAACATGAGGGGGAGTTGTTTGTGGGGGGGGGCAAAATTTTGAAAACTGATAAATTAGCTTTGAACACATTTGAGTATTCTAGAATGATATTTATCCCTCTGGAGGAGTGATTTACTATCTATATGAACCCCTGTGGCAGTTTAAATCTACAAAACCCCTGCCATTACATTTGCGCAAAATGGCCCTTTGCACACTAGTTTTTGACCAAACAACTTTTGAAATGTAAATGTGAGAGTGAGCAAAATGGTAAATGTGAGAGTGAGCAAAATGGTTTTGGGATTGGGATCAGGTGCCAGTTCCGCAAATTGAGAAGTGAGAATTAAAATGGCAAAAGCAAAAAGTGAAGTGAAATGGCAAGTAAATTGGCAAAAGTGAGTGAAAAAATAAAAAGTAATTTCTCTTCGCTTTGCCATTTTACTTCTCTATTCACTTCGCTTTTGCTATTTCACTTTGCATTTGCCATTTCACTTCACATTTGTCATTTCACTTCCCATTTGCCATTTTACTTCTCACTTCCCAATTTGCGGAATTGTCCCCAGTACTGCCAAATCCTGAAATTTTTCCAGGATTCGTAATCGGGATCCTGTTTGAATTCCTTTGGTTGTATTTAAATCACTGTCAATTTATGTGACTTATCACCTTTAATTTATTGGATTTATCTTATTTACCTATTTATCTATCGAACTGCATAGGTAACTGTTGCTGCACATGCTATTAAGTCAATGAGAACCAGAAAACAGTAAACTCAGCCTGTGGAGTAAAACAAACAACTACTCACATGTGAAGTGAAAATATTAGGAACCTGAATAATAGGTGGTTCTCACAAAAAGTTTAGGTTGTTTGAAATTGTACACCATGCAATCATGCTCAATGTAGCTTTCCAAAATACAGGAATGTAAATGTGATTTTTTTATAGTAAGTGTGTCATCTCTGTATCCTTTTTACTATGCATTACATTTGCACACAGTGGCGATTTTACAGTTTGATGTCAAATATCTTGTTGACAGTAGGTTTCTCACAATTCTGTCTGGAAACAAATGTCTAGACAATTGTCTATATGAGATTGGTTTCTTTCAATTACTTCAGATCTGATTTTATTATGTACTGCATTTTTAAATTCACATTTGAAAAAATTTGACTCAATTGAAGACAATTCAGATAACTGCCTTTCCCTTGGCCAAAATGGCTGCCATATATCTGAGTACATGTGATTCCAGTTTTCTCCTGTAAATGTGTTCAGTTGCACTGGTTCAGTGAGGTAGACAGTCTGACTGGGTGCACTGCCAGGCACAGTGCCAGAGCAACTTAGAAAAAGTTGTTTGCTCAACTGCAGGCAGAATACCCAAACAGTTGAGCTTGCAACTGTTTTGTAATCAGGCAATGAGAATTCATACGCTGAGTGTGCCAACAGTTGCACTTTATTGGCATCCTGTGAAAACCACTGGAATACTGCCACTATTAACTATGTTTCAAGCACTGTTGAAATTTTTTGGTGGGTTTAGTATTCATATATAGTTCGCCACTGGTTTTTACCCAAACATACTGAGGTAACAAACACTGTGGACCCGACCCGAAATTTTCAGGACCAAATACCCAAACCCGAAACTTTTGAAATTCCCAACCCTAATCTCTACGGTAACTGATTAAGCTTTGGTTTCTTCTTTATGGGCCAATCACGTTTTGTGTAAATTGCCTTGTCCAGTGACAATTTTCAATTATTTAGATTTTCTGCACACTTCGAGGTGTGATTGGACTAAATTTATCCTTTATTTTTACATATGTCACATGAATTCAATAGTTTATTTCAGCTGTACATGGCCGAAATTTGAAGAATCGTAAACTCCGCAGTGTGGTATTACTTTGCGTAGGGCCATTGCGTTAAAAAATCACTGTTTCCATTGGCCCTGCGCACACTAGTTTTCACACGAAATTTCAAAAATTCATAAATGAGCTTTGAACGTGTCCGACTTTTCCTCAATGAGTCATTTATAATCTCTGTCAACTGTAGTTGACGGCCACCTAATTGTAGAAAACTCAAATGCGTTCTAAGCTGATTTGTGAGTTTTCGAAATTTCGTGTGAAAACTAGTGTGCGCAGGCACATTGACGCATTGTTAGCCCGAAAGAATTTTCCATCGCCGTTTTAGGTTGCTCCCATTTACTTTTGTGACGCCCCCTCTGTTGCGCTTGTATTTATTTTCCGCCTTCCATTTTCATTCCACCCAGCAGAACAGCGCGCCAGATGTTTTTTTCGCAGCCGCGCGGCTGGCGTCAACGAATCTGGGCCGACCTCTGCGCGCTGTGAATGCCCCCCCTCCACCCCCCAGATGGTTAGCCTCTCAGTACTCGCGCGCGTGCGAATGTCGCTTTTTTCGCAGGCCGGCTGGCGTGGTCCAAAACCTGGTGCCAGTCACAAGCCCTGTAAAGTTTTGTCAAATCTCATACAAATTTGTCAATTGTCATGCAAAGTTCAGAAATAAAAGCTTTTGTTTTGATTTTACATGATATTTGACACTTGGGCCCAGGACTGCTGACCCAGGTGCCAGTCTCGCGCTCTGAAATATAAATTTATATACAAATAAGTTCATTGTCATGTAAAGTGTCAAAAGTTCTTTTCGCTTTGTTTATTTTGATTGGCATTCTACATGACACTTGACTTTACAGCGATGGAATGCGGGATTGCTCCCAGGGGCCAGTCCCGCAAGTTTACACGTAGAGTCAAAAGTCAAATGACAAATGATAACTAAGGAGTAATGACAAGTGACAAGTTAAAAGTCAAGAGTATAGTCAAGTCAAATGACAAGTTACAAGTCAAGAGTAAAGTTATGAGACAAATGGAAAATGATAGAAAATTTTATAAAAATAAAGAAAAGGGAACAAATAAATTCAGATCTAGAGAGCATCATTTCCAATGGGAATCCCAGGGAACTCCTAACTTGACTCCTTACTTTGAGTTTGTCATTTGTCATTTCACTTTACGTTTTACTTTGAACTTATCACTTGTCATTTGACTTGACTCTTGACTTTTCACTCTTAACTTGTCAACTTGCCTGACTGGCACCAGGGCATAGTTAAATGTAGAAAGTGGTGCTAAAGCATTTGTTAGATTAAAGCACCATGTCTAGTGCCATGGTTTAATATGAAATCAAGCAGAATGTAGTTTTTCTCAATGCAGGAATGTAAATGTGACTTTTAGAAAAGAAAGTGAGCCATTTCTGTATCAATTTTACTATGCATCACATTTGCACAAAATGGTCGAATGTCGGTAGCCATTTTGCAGGGCATTTTACACGAATTTTGACGCTTCGGACATTTGACGCTGTCATTTTACGGGGTCTTTTACATGGCATTTTACACGCCACTTGACATTTCTGCGGGCATTTCACGGGGTGCGGGACTGGCGCCCGGTGACGGCGGCCAAGGCGAGCCACATCGCCGACGGTCGTGCTCAGGGACCGGCCCTGGCAGATACAGGCCTGCAGCGCGGTCACAGGAGAGGGCTTGAGGGTGCGATCGGATGTTGCTTTTTGGGGGGGGGGGGGGGATTGTCTCCTTGACTACGCACTATCGAGTTGAATTTCGAGTTCGCTTTTATTAATCTCCAGTTGACGGAGGTTAGAATGTCAACTCAAAATTTAACTCGTGCAAAGCTGATTTATCACTGGGTACTCGATTTCGAGTGCACTGGGGCCAGTTGGTGGTAATGGAAAAGCGCAATCCATCCAGAAAAATGGCGCCAGGCGTCAAAGGGCGCTACAAACAATGTGGACAATAACGGAATGTTACAATTTGTTGCATGTTCATCGACGCAGACCGATTTAACGTAGGTATACAGCAACAGGATTATGCATATTTTTACATTTTAACGACCAGTTTAACTGACAACGCGCGGGAATAGCTCCGACACTGTGTTTTTTTCAATACGCAGAATACCGAAATTCACGTATAGGTATATTTCTTTCTTTGGCAGGATGGTATGGACTGGATTTGCAAGAACTTGAAGGGCAACTGACAGACTCCAGTGCAGCTGCAGACGCGCAGACAAATGGCTCTCTAGTCAACTTTTCCTACACATTTGCAATTCTGTGATCGTTTATCAAACTCATCAAGTAATGGTCACATTATTTTTGCGTCAATTTGTCTGCGTCAACTAGGATTTCAGCTTCACGCGTCGCAGAACGATCTCTAAATGAAATGCGAATGTTGAAAATTGAATAAATATTACAAGAGGCAAGTGAGGTATATCTCTCTGCGACAGGTGAAGCCAAAATCTGAGTTGACATAGACCAGTCGACACAGATGTGGCAACTAGTGTGTGGGCCGCCTTTGTATGACATTTTACATGAATGTTGACACTTGACTTTTGACACGATCTCGCGCAGTGCTAGCACGCCCCCTGTGTTTGCTGAAATATAAATATTGCTTATGTTCTGGTATATATGTACCTAAATATTATTTAGACGCGGCAGCTGCCCGCTTTTCCCTATTTACACACGTAAAAAATCACATTGGCGCGCGGCCAGCTGACTCAGCTGAGTCTGGTGCGATGTTTTATCGACTGCAGATGTTCGCGTGCGTTTTGTTATTGCAACCGCTCAAACAGGGTTTTTGCAGATTTGGTTGAGCCCGCGCGCGATCGTTGATGAAAGAAATGTTTTTTCAACGACAATGTCGCATTGTACAGAAGTTTTGGTTTATTGGCGCACCGCACACTGCAAAGTGTAACGATCGGGTCCGGACGTTTTAATTTCAGAATTATAAAGTCAGTTCGGACGATTTTATTTACGAACATCTAAATAACTACTGAAATTTGGGTCGATTCGGACGATTTTTAATTCCACCCCTCTTTTTAACTATGCCTTTGAATTCCACCCATGCAAAAATCGTCCAAACTTCCTGTTACACTTTGCAGTGTGCGGTGCGCCATTGTTTTACCCTTCGAAAGCGTTGTGTTCTTTGGATTTCTGAATTCAGCGTTTGTATATCCGCGTGCAAAAACGTTCGAAGATGAATAGAATGCAAACTTTCGGGGCAGGCCTGATACGCACATCTGCCCGATACGCACATTTGCCCGTTTTTTTCACTTGACACTTTTTCAAGTGATTTTCAGATATGCGTAAAGTGAAAAAAAGTTGCGCAATGACATTAGTAAACTTTTTTCACTTCACTCATATCTGAAAATCAGTTGAAAATGTGTCAAGCGAAAAAAACAGTGAAAAATAGCCATTTTTCACTGTTTTTCACTTGACACATTTTCAAGTGATTTTCAGATATGATTGAAGTGAAAAAAATTCACTAATGTCATTGCGCAACTTTTTTCACTTAACTCATATCTGAAAATCACTTGAAAAAGTGTCAAGTGAAAAAAACGGGCAAATGTGCGTATCGGGCAGATGTGCGTATCAGTGCACCCCCCAAACTTTCAGTGTGCAGTGCGCCACTCTGTACTATTGTAGTGCTGAATTGGATGGAAATGGACCACATTTCGTCCAGTATCATTTCCGATATCAATCAAACTGTCCGGGAAGAAACTCGCTGCCCTCACAGAAATATATATTTACCTCCCAGGCATTTTCTTGCGCGCTACACTCGTTCCTTTGGCCAGCTAACATTAGGAGATTTGCCAACTTCCGACACTTCCCGATGAATTGTAGGAGACTATTTGTTGCGGAGGTGCAGACACACGACAATTCAGATTTGTATTCCTACACAAAGTTTTTCAATGTGCCACCAGGCATTTGGATACCGGCATGGAAACCGGAGTTTGATAGGCCTGGTTTTCATTGGTCAGTTTCAATTTGTTGTGGCTACAGTAGAAAACGCGTTTTTTAATGACCCTGTTTTTTATATTTATTTTTTTGTCCGTTTTTGCATAACAGCATTTTAAATCATGTTGTGGGACATGTCCAAGCAGGAAAAGCCTTGGTGCCAGCATTTTATGTCCATTTTCGTGTGAATGGTTTCGTTTATTACACTTGCTTACCATTATGTGGAAATGTAGCAGACCATAAAATTGGTGCAAAATACACACAAAAGTGCTACCACCAAGTCTATTTTTGCTTGGAAATGTTCCATGGCATGTTTTAGAATGCTGTTTTTTTGTGCAAAAAAGCACAACAAAAGTAGATAAATAGGGGACGCTTTATTGGAATGGGGTCGTACTAATACAGTATTTACGCTACTTACGCACTAGGTATTTTGCAATGACCCCATCAAAAACGTATTTTATACCAACTAATTCCTGCATCTACTCAATCCTTCTTAAAAATACATCAACATCAATATCACATCTACAGGCGTCGCTGTCGGGGTCGCACAGCCTCACGCTGGACGTGCAGCGGGCGTCGGACTGCTTCAGACTGGACAAGTTCGACGATTTCACGCTGTGCTACGAGCGAGTGCTCAACATCGCCGCGCGACTGTCGCCCAAGCATTGGAAATCTAGTTGGTTTGCGGTGTTTATTGTAGGTGTGAAATTTGGATTTGTAGAAAATGTTCAACTCTGTGATATCGGTTGTGAAATTTTTGCCGTGCACTGAAACAAAGATGTGTTTGGATTTGACGAATCAAAAACCTGTCCAAAATATTTTGTGCATTTGTCTGTCCTCGGGCCAGCCCCGAGTGCATGCATCCAAAAAACATGCCACACTGAGAAGTGCGCGATTGCGAGCTTTTATGAAGTACGAAAAAAATTTCGTACCCATTTACATTTTGTTCATGCGAATTTATATAACTGGTGTCAACATCGCTCTCACTGGTTCTGGTGTGATTTGAACTTCTCTATCTGATATAGCATACCGTATTACCTCGAATTATCCCCCTCTTGAATTAATTTATGTGCTGTCCGCCGAGTAAAATTTTTGCAAAATACCTAGTGCTTAGTACTAAAAATTTTGGCCGATGTTTTTTTAAAAAAACAAACATTTCGGACGTCATGTTTTTTAAAAAAACAACAACTTTTTAACATAAATAAAAAACGGAAAAAAAATCATCGGCCAACCGTAGGCATGAATATGACAACAATTGGTGAAACTTCGGGACAACTTCGTACCCAGGGGGCGACCCAAATGTCAACAAATGTCGCCAACGTCTTTAATCCGTTGCATTTTAATAAGGGGCTAAAGTTTAGGAGGGGGCGCCGCCCCCCTCCCCCGTTCGCCGGGACCCGTATACAACCCGTATACAATACTACTCCAGCTTACGGGAATCGTGTGTAGGTACGTGTATACAACAATACTGTGTACCCTGCTTCGGGTGCCATGCGAACATTCCACCGGAGTTTGAGACAGCTTCCGGATTCTATCCTTCACATGTTAATATGTCTATTTACTGAGTGCTGCAATCTCCCCACTGTTTTAAGTTCATGCACACATTTTGGCATTGTTCCAAATAGAGCCACTCGCCCTGTTTCTCGCAGACAAATACGGCACTGGTGTCGAAGTTCTCACTGTATCCGATCAAGAAGCCAATCAAAACAAAAGTTCAACTGCAAGTGCCGCTGCGATCGCGCCCGCAGATAAGCCTACGGGCGGCAGCGGCAAAAAGAAACAGAAATTGCAAATCCCTTTGAGGGAGGAGACTATGGACTCGCCGTTGGATATTGATTCGTTGGATGAATTTCGATCTCAGAAGTCCTCAGAAAAGCGAGTTAATAATGCCCGTTTTGGCCCGCCAATGGCAAGGAAACAGTCAATGAGGGACTATGAGAGGCAGAAAACGGACTCGAGCAGGTGAATTTTTAAACGGCGTTTACACTGTCACATGTGCCGACAAAATTTTTTTTGGCTTTCTTGTCATAAAATTTGAATATTTGTTGTGTCGGACACTTAGATCTCAAGTACTTGTTTTGCCTCGGACCAAGGACGTATCCAAGGGGGGGGGGGGCGGGGGGGGGGCTGCAGCCCCCCCCCCCGTTCCCGGGGTGAGACTGTAAAAAATACGGGGAAATGCGACTTATTAACACTTATGCAACGTACACATTTTTTCAGTGTTTGTGCAAAAATTTTGCGCGCAAGCGCGCATTCCATCCCTCCAACAGATAATTATCAGCGGATCTGTCCCCGTCGTAGGCACAAATTCCTAAATTGCTCTTGGTTGTGTGCCCGTCGCTGTATACATATGTATTTACGTGTATTCATACAGCAACAACGGTTTCTGGCGCCAGTGCCAACGCCAACGGCGCCATGGCGTGGTGCCAACGAATGGCGCCAGCGCCATGCCGCCATTCCGTCACTGTGTAAGAAAAATCTTATGGGAAGGGTTGAGCCCCCCCCCGTTCGCCGGGCTCCGTAAACAAACAGCCCCCCCCCGCTCAAAAATCCTGGATACGTCCCTGCTTAGGACAAACATACATTTTCATATATGACATAATGACGCGCACACATTCAAGTTGTGAAGACAACCGCCACCATCCTATCGCAGCCATCGAATACAGCCGTGGCTGCCTGCCAAGTAGTGATGGATTGGCGCCATGGCGCTGGCGCCATTTGAGGGCGCCAAAGGGCGCCGCGCCATGGCGCCATAGGCGCTTGGCGCCCTTTTTCTGTGGCGCCCTTGGCGCCTGGCGCCCACATGCTGAAAGGCGCCATGGCGCCCTTGGCGCTTGGCGCCCTTTTTCCGTGGCGCCCTTGGCGCCTGGCGCCCTGCTTTAAAAGGGCGCCAAAAAGGCGCCAGCAGGGTTTTAAGGTGAGTGCTGTGTAAATGAAAATAAAAACAAAAACGCATGTGTGGATAATCTAAATTCGTCGGAAAAATGGACGAAGTGGTGTGAACGGGTGGAAATCTTTCATCCAGCGGTTCATCAGATGTGTCTGACGGATCAGAAGATAAGAATGAGGAACCGTTGAACTTGCAAAATCATAAATAAATGGATTCAAATTGTTGCAATTCCGTTTTTGTCCATTTTTGAAACATTGATTGGAAAAGTCTATTTGAAGTGAATGGATCGTTGTCAAATGACAATTTCCATTTTGTTTGAATTCGTCATATGGATTTTATTACAAAAATTTTTGTTGCTACTATTGTTTTTGTGCATTACATCCTGGAAAACGCCAATAAAGAAATGAATGCGTGTACCATGGTGCTGTATAAACATTTTTAGCACTTTTAGGGTGTTGTACGCACTTCTTTATCCTGGCGCCCTTGGCGCCTGGCGCCCTATTTTCCAAATGGCGCCATGGCGCCCTTGGCGCTTGGCGCCCACTTTCCGTGGCGCCCTTGGCGCCTGGCGCCCACTTTCCGAATGGCGCCATGGCGCCCTTGGCGCCTGGCGCCTTTTTTCTGTGGCGCCCTTGGCGCTTGGCGCCCACATTCCGAATGGCGCCATGGCGCCATTGGCGCCTGGCGCCTTTTTTTCTGGCGCTTTTCCATCACTACTGCCAAGGTAATGGAGCGACCCACGACGGCGGCAGAGCGCCAGCGATTACTGGCTACCCAGCGCGACCCGTATCCTAATCCGCAGCATGACCCGTATCCTAACCCGCAACGCGAATCGTATCCTAATCCGACTGGATACACGGGCGGATGGCCGAAAACGAACTATGACAGGCCCAATTTCAAGCTGCCTACAACTGCTAGAGATAGGGCGATGGGCGCCGCTGCGCGCGGCCCTGTTATACCCGCTGCTGCACTGCAAAAAGACGTCACCTTTGATCAGGAATTGTATATGATGCAGTTGCAGGTGGATTTTCTGAATGGCTCTGGCGACGATTTAATTGATAACAAAAATAAACAGTTGATTGATATTATTCCATCATGCAGGCCATGGATCCTTCGAGCAGGGCACGTTTACTGGCTTCTCAGGTATAGCATGAAATTGATATTTTAGACGACTGTGTGCCGGTAGGGGGTGCACTGATACGCACATCTGCCCGTTACGCACATTTGCCCGTTTTTTCACTTGACACTTTTCCAAGTGATTTTCAGATATGAGTGAAGTGAAAAAAGTTCACTCATGTCATTGCGCAGCGTTTTTCACTTTACTAATATCTGAAAATCACTTGAAAAAGTGTCAAGTGAAAAAAACGGGCATATGTGCGTATCAGGATTGCCCCGTGCCGGTGCTCATGTAAACCCGGCGCTCACGTAGGCCCATTTTTCCATCATGCTGATATTTTATAAGTAAGCATCGTGAGCACCGGTTTTACATGAGCACGGGGTTTGTCGTTTTAGACATCTAGTCCGTCATTGATTGGTACGTTCCACTGAGAATTCTAAATCAGTTGAGAATTGGCTGTAGGGTTCAGCGCAAAATTGTTTTTTCTTCTCCAGGACACGAGATTTATTGTTGCAAAAGTCTTGGCGTGAAAATCGGCGTAAGTGTATTCTGGCGAACGCGCCAAACACTGGCAGAACTCTCGCCGAAAATAGAGCATTTTTCATCCTTTACTTCCAGGGAATCCACACGGTCGACCCGGCGGCCGCTGCTTCGGTTGCGGCGCAGCAAAACCGCCCACACGTTCCCATGGCAACCGTGAATCCCCAGGGGTATGGGCCATCGCCACCTGTAGCTGTACCTTCGATGGCAGCTGGTACTGGGTCAAATTGGGGTCTGTTTTCGTGGCTACGTTGTGTATTGGCCGGACAAAAACACGATAAAACTCAAGTTTGACCCACTCGTACTCGCAGCCGGGCAACGTACGGTTACTGTGGGCAGTCCGGACATTGAGTGTTTGGGCATGGTCAGCGGCGGCGGCTCGTCAGAACATGATGATCGCAGGGCGAGACTGCTGCAGGAGGCTCAGCAGTTGGCCGCCGCTTCGAAGGCTGTCAGACCCTATGTAGGTTGCGCGGTAGGGTTTGAGGTTGTTACGCTTTTTCGGGCAAATAATTTCAATTTCTTGACAGTTGCAAATATAAGTTCACAAAAGAATTAAAATAGGGACAGAAAAGAAAATATTCTGGATGCTTGTATTTATGTAACATAAATATTTATTCCTTTTGAAATGGCGTAGGCCTAGTAGTCATTTAAACCCATTGTTCATCTAGACCCGCTGCTCATCTACTTCTAATCTAATAATCTAAAAAAATACATGACCTATAGGGTTCAAACGGGATTGACTTTTCGGGATCGGGATCGGGATCGGGATTCACTTTTTGAGATTTCGGGATCGGGATTGGGGTTTCGGGATCGGGATCGGGATTGTTTTTTTGAGATTTCGGGATCGGGATCGGGATTGGCCGGGATTGGGGTCACGGGATCGGGATCGGGATTGGGATAGGCATTTTTTCGGGATCGGGATTGGGTTCTAGGGATAGAGATTTTGGCCATTTTTCTGGCATTCACAGTTGTTCATAAAGGTCTCAAAACACTGTTGGATGCCAGAAAAGTGCATAAAATTGACGCTGGGGGTTTGCATCCACTTTTTTGCATGCAAAAACCTCATTATTTCACTTTTTATAATTTCCACTAATTTTTCCGGGATCGGGATCCCGGACTTGGGAGTTTCTCGGGATCGGGATCGGGATTTGAAAATTTTCGGGATCGGGATCGGGATTGGTCTTTTTGAGATTTCGGGATCGGGATCGGGATTGGGGTTTCGGGATCGGGATCGGGACTGGTAAATCCCGGAATTTCACGGGATCCGGGATCGGGATCGGGATCCCGTTTGAACCCTAATGACCTACACATGCAAATCGCTAATTTCGATTTGCAAACAAATTCGCAACTTGTCAACTAGTGTGCGGGCCACTACCGTATTTCCTCGAAATACCCCCCCCTTGAAATACCCCCCCCCCCTCGTTTGACCCCCCCCCCCCTCTCGAGACCATTATGAAACAATCACCCCCCCCCTCGAAATACCCCCCCCCCAAATTGAGTGTAAAGGGAACGTACATGACAATAACTGTAGTTTGTGTTCAGTGTACTGCAGAACACACGTTAAAACAATGTCGGTGTCACGTTAGAACAGTGTACATACCATCTACATACTAATATTAGTCTACAGAACCTTATAAATGGCGGTTTTTGTTGCATTTTTCGACGTCTGCGTACGTTTCAGACGACAATTTCGTACTTGGTTTTCAAAAATTTTCTTGTGAAACAATAACCCCCCCCCCCCTCGAAATACCCCCCCCCCTCGTTTAACCCCCCCCCCTCTCGGGACCACTATGAAACAATCACCCCCCGGGGGGTATTTCGAGGAAATACGGTATTTTAATAAACATGCAAATAAAAAACCACCCCCAGCCCGCCACCCCAACGGAGCCTTCAGCAGTGCAGCCGCGCTCATCAGCAAATCTGGGCTCGACCGGCCAGGCGAACACGTCGGGCGAGCGACTGATCTCGGAGCTGTCCAGCACGCTGCAGCGCACCAGGGGCACCGACCCGTCCAGCACGGATATTAGCAAGGTGGCCAAGGCCATCGCCGAGTGGGCCGCCGATTCACTGTGTGGGTTGTTTGGGTGGTCTAGCAGTAAATATACAAGAGCACATGAACTTACAAACTGAAAGTTATATCCTGAAACTTTTGTGGACATATTCCGGACTGTTAGGGAGTGATTTTGGTATGAGTGTGACGTTACCAATGACTTCAACAAAAGTGGGACATAAGTTTCAGGATGTAACTTTCCGTTTGTAAGTTCATGTGCTCTTGTATACTGCTTGGTCTTTTTGGGAGCCTATTATGAACACTGGGAGGTAGTGGTGAAGTGACAAATTTGAGGCGAAGTGCATTTTCCAGCGCAAGTTTTAGAGCGCATCTGGCACTCTTGTGACCTTTTGACACGGCGTTTGAACATTCACAAAAGATTGACTAAATATGAATATTGACCGAAATTTGTCAACTGATATGGAATATCACCGGATTCTGAATTGATTTTCCGGACCTATTTATCTCCCTCACCAATTTATTTAGTTACCATTTTGCTACAGTGACACGTCGGCAAGGAGGGGAAACTACCGCCGGTTCACCTCTGGCGCGCAATGCAGCCTGGTTTGTCTGTTATGAGGCATTCAGTCCAGGGGTCTCCTAGGGGGGGGGGAGCTGCCCCCCAAATCCGCCAGCTATCTATCTATCCCGGAGACAAATTGTTTGGCCATCTATCCCCCAAATCGGCCTACTATCTACCTATCTGACACGATTTTTGAGAAATTTTGCTTCAATTTTCGCTCAAAATCGCTAATTTTCGTACCTTTTTATACTTTTTCACCTCCAAAATCGCGGCTTTCCCCTATACACATGTTATATACCTACCTGTTTTTAGCTATTTTAGCCTGTTTTAGCTACTTTTAACCTGTTTTAAGCGATTTTTCCCCTTTCTGCCTCCTATGCATTCAAAAAGCCTATATATTTTGCCCCCGCGAGCCCCCCAAGCCCCCCCCCCAGAAAAATTTTCAGCTATCTATCCCTCCGGAGGAGCGATTTGCTATCTATCCAGCCCCCGCGAGGGCCAAAATCTTGGAGACCCCTGATTCAGTCGTTTGCAATCTATGTTATGTGTTGAATTATTTGTGCAGGAATGACATGGATACGGCCATTCTCCCGTCGAGACACCGGATATAAATTCAAAGTGAAATTATCACCACAGAAGTTCGTTGGAAGTATTGGAAATTGTGAGTTCGAATTGAGAAACTTTATTACCCCATCACTGGAACAAAATTCCTGGGGTTGGCAATCCGCCAAGATTCAAAGTATGGAAGGTTTCTCTGGTGGTGCCTCGCGGGAACCTTCAGCGCTTAATCCGAACCTCATATGTCATATAATTCGCAATCAAGAAGCTTTTCCAAGAACCCAAAATTAAGATTGAGAAGAAAACACCCCTTACCCTGTATTGAACAATATGCAGGAACGACATGGATACGGCCATTCTACCGTCAAGACCCAGGATATAATTTTTTGACATTTTTCAACGTCTGTAAAGTTTTAGAAAAAAATTTTTTTTTGTAAAGCTTCGTTCACAATTGTTTTAAGCTAGGCAGAAATAATTGTTCGTGGGGGTTATTGGTTATAAAATATTGCAGTACAAAAAAACTTGGCTTTTAGTAACTTCACTCAATAGTGCCCGTGTTATTTTGTTGCCATTGATTACGTGATCCGTGGATGTTTTCACAATTATGTTCATAAATACCTTGATGTAAATTTGCCAAGAGTCAAAAAAGTTGGTTTACTACGCACTTAAGCATCATAAACGGCAGTTGACGGATTGACACATCTCAGGGTCACTTGCATTTTGAAAAGTGGAGCACCGGGTCATATAATCACGTGTCGGTATCGGTCATACAGTATTTCCTCGAAATACCCCCCCCCCCTTCAATTAACCCCCCTCGAAATACCCCCAGGTGTTTTTGAGCTGGGGAAAAATACCCCCCCCCCTTGAATAATTCACCCCCTCGAAATACCACCAGGTGTTTTTAAGCTGGGGAAAAATCCCCCCCCCTTAAATAAATCCCCCATTTCGAAATACCCCCGTCTGAAATTTACATCATGAATGCAATGTACATTATGTATATATTGGTCGCAGTTTGCATCGCAGCTACACATATACTAGTTAGTGTAGCGATGCACGTTGTTATGTCCAAATATACCCTACTTGGACACGTTGATTACCAGTTTTGGGTACATAAAACCATACTCTTTACTTTGAATTTCGTGAAAATTTTTGACGAAATAATAAACCCCACTCGAATAAGCCCCCCCTCGAAATACCCCCCCCCCCCTCAAAAGTTCCACTCTTAAAAAATAAACCCCTGGGGGTATTTCGAGGAAATACGGTATTTACTTTTTCTTATCGACTGCTGATTTTATGAGCCAGAAATGGCCCTTCATCGTTCCGCGACCCATCACCTAAAATTTGAACTGAACTCAGTTGGCCCAGTTGACACTTGTTGTCATTCTCAACTAGTGTGTCTAGGGTCATGAAAAGTTTTCCTGATGTCATTTTGGAGTTTTATTGTTGCCATTTCTCGTTGCTCCTCAATACTAATTCAAGTGGATCCTCACCCATTTCGCCCTATATGATGTTGTGACTTGTGTTAGCGTTATTTCGTCGTTGTTTAGTGTGAAAGCATGCCCCGTTTTATCTTGCGATAAACGAACACGTGCGATAAAGTTCAATACAAAATCAAAATCAAAATTACAGATGTAGATAGCAACGTAAAAATAAATCTGTTGTTATTTACGTATATGTATTTGCAATATACCGTATTACCTCGAATTACCCCCCCCCCCCCCTTGAATTTACCCCCCTCGAATTAACCCCCCGTCAAAATGGGCTGGGGAAATAATAAACCCCCCCTCGAAATACCCCCCTTCCGGAATGATGTACATCATGTATGCAATGTACATGATGTATTCATTACCACTTATTTGCAGAGTTGTACAAATACAGGTATTTTTAGAAAACGTAAATATAAATACCCGAATAACCAGGTATTTCAGGTAAACTTAAATACGTTTTTCCAACTCTGCTTATTTGCATCGCAGTTACACTTATACGCTCATTTGTGTACAGATGTACTTCTATAGCCCCAATATAACCTATTTTCTCACGTATATTACCGTTTTTGTGTAAGAAATTAACTTAACGTTAACGTTTCTTAACTATGAATTTCATGGAAATTTCTGACGAAATAATAAATCCCCCCCTCGAATTACCCCCCCCCCCTCCATCGCAAATTTTGCTGGCGAAATAATAAACCCCCATGGGGGTAATTGGAGGTAATACGGTATGTAAAAAAATTCGTTAATGCAGTTATGTTTCTCCCATATCGGAACCACCGGGATTGTACTACATGCTGGCTGCAGTGACTGCACTCGATCAACGATATCCCTTGCGATTAAAATTCAAAAACAATTGTTAATTAAAAAAAGATTCTTCCAAAAATTCGTTGTATTCAAAGTAAGCTCGTATCACAATTTTCCGGGTGTTTTTCACGACACCCAAACAACAGAAAAATGAACAATTTACAGACCGCCAGCATGACGAGAAAAGCCAATCTTTAGCTGAACACAGCGGTGGATCATGTTCTTGTGTTTTATGTAGATACACATGGTGCTTTCCTGTTTTGTTATCTGCGAATAATACCCGGTAAAGGTGTTTTTGTACCGGTGCCAACACTCGTTCAATCTCACATGGTCGTGGGCATTTTTATGTAGAATGACATTTCTTTGGAGTTTTTTGTGCCATTGTCTGCGCGCCTCCACTCGCATCGTAGGTAATGATGGCAAAATAATATTCGAAAACTTTTTCAAACTTTTATTGTATCTACAATGAACACTCAAAAATCTATAATTTTTTTAAATAAAATTTTTGGCATTCAGAACTTTTAAATTTTTTTATTTTTTCAGTATTTTATTTAAAATGCAAAAATTTACCAAATTCAAATTTACCAGAAAACATAAAAATACCCCAAAAAATAAAAACCATTTTCAGAAAAAAATGTTGAAAAATCATTTTTAAAAAAACCTTTAAAAAAACTTTTGCACACGTTTGCCACCGCCAGTCATAGGTGCGGATGAGTCAACAGCTGTTTGCAGAGTCTACCTGGACAACCAGGCGCCCATGATTTATGATGCGGTGTGCTCCCGATCACTTTCTCGGCACTTTTGGGTCGAAATTGTTCTGGCTATTAATGGCCCGTATTAGTTGAGGGAATACACGTTTATGTACGCACATACATACTTAAACGTGTATTCTAGTGCCAAGGATTTGCCATTGTGCGTATACGATGCTAGTGATGGAATCGTGTAATTTATGAGTGGCATCATTTTTGAAGACTTCCCACACGATTTGTGACGTGGGCGCTTGTTCGTGTGTTGCAGATACCCAACTACTATTAATCCATTCACTATTCAACTGGCGCCATTTTGCTTCCAGCGCCATTTTTTATAACGCCATCGCGCCACTACCATTGGCGTATTTCCATCACTAGGTATTTATGTATTCGGGGCTCAGCCGACCCCCGCTGAGGAGTGGTCGCTTAGCGCTCCGAGCAGTTTCGATTATGCGACCTTCACTTTCCATGCGGCACTGAAAATCGTGTAAAATTATGTGAATCACTTGGCTGCAATTTTTTCCATTGTGTAAGATTCTCGTCGAAAGATTCTACTCTACTTTATCACTATTCAAGGCAAAATTCACCGCGATGTGCAGGCGGCTTCAATTTTGCATCTGGCTGTTGCCGCTTGTTTCTATTCTACTTCACAATTTCAATTTTGCACTTGGGTGAGCGCACAAAATCATTCTCAGAATTTTCTCATCGAAAATCCACCATCACTTCTTAATTAGTAACATATTCATTTCCCAGACGGCGTCAATATGACGACGTGTTTAGACCGGTGCGCGACGGTCGACCAAACATTGTGCTGATAATGACCGATGACCAGGATGTCATGCTTGGTTAGTGCGTCTGGTTTAGGCGCTCCACACGGTAGTTGACATTCGAATGTCAACTGGTTGATGTCAACTCATATTTTAGTTCACGTGTCACAGAACGATCTTCAATTGCCAATGCTGCAACGACGAACAATAAATCTAGCGACATGTGCAATTGAAGATCGCTCTGTGACACGTGAACTAAAATATGACTAAAATTGACATCAACCAGTTGACATTCGAATGTCGACTACCGTGTGGAGCGCCTTAGTTGCTGTGTTTTTCATGTGCCAAGTTTTCACACGCAATTTCGAAAACTCACAAATGAGCTTGGAACGCATTTGAGTTCTGTACAATGAGGTGGCCGTCAACTACAGTTGACGGAGATAAAAAATGACTCATTGTGGAAAACTCGAACACGTTCAAAGCTCATTTATGAGTTTTCGAAATTGCGTGTGAAAACTAGTGTGCGCAGGGCCAATGTGGCTGACTGGTCAGAATCATCTTCCACTGAATTGTGCTCGGAGAGTGGCCTTTTGGTGTTCCTCGATGTTGCAATTTTTTATTGCTCAGTGTATGCAACCGTTCGATACTGTATAAATACCACGTCCTGTGGGCAGACCCTGATCCTGTAAAATGTAAAAAGTCTTGTAAAATGTCACGAAAAATGTCAATCGTACAGTATTTTTTGGCATTTTACAAGACTTTTGACATTGGGCTTGGGTATGGCACCTGGATATGTTCACAAGCCAACCTTCAACCGCCCATGTTCTACTACGCGCAGGCTCGCTGGACCACATGGCGAAGCTGCGCAGGTCGCTGTTGCGCCGCGGCGCCGACTTGGCCAACGCGTTCGTGACCACGCCCATCTGCTGCCCCAGCCGGTCGTCGCTGCTCACCGGCATGTACGTGCACAACCACCACGTGCACTCGAATAACTTGAATTGTTCCGGCAGCCATTGGAAGTGCGTTTGGTTTGGTTGTTGGGATTTTCCTGCTGCCACTCCCAGGCACTGTGCAATGCCCTGTAGAATGTAAAATGTCACGCAACTTGTCAAAAGCCATGTAAAATGTCATTTAAATGTCAAGCATCTGGTAAAACAAAAAATAAATGGGAAATTGACGTTTTACAGGGCATTTTACATGACTTTTGAAACTGTATGACATTTCACAGGGTCTGGGAGTGGCTTGTCGAACCTGGGGAGAACCTGGGCTATGGTTTGTCGAGATTGAATGGTAACCCGTCCGGATGTTTTCTTAGTAATCGCTCCTCTGAACCGCATGTGATCTAAGTGATTGATAGAATTTGAAACTGGGGATTACATAAAATACATGGATCGGTACTCTTTATCGAATTACCTATTTACGCTTGTATTTACCTACGCTTTACATACCTAGATTCCACAGTTGGATGCAAAAATTCCACCAATTTCGGGCATTTTTATAATGGCCATATTATGCAGGCAAGTCCACGAAGAGCGGACTTTCGGAGTGTACTTGCAAAATGCTGGTTACACAACTGGGTATTTCGGAAAATACCTAAACAGGTACAATGGACGGCACATTCCAAAAGGCTGGGACACGTGGATGGGTCTGATCAGAAATTCTCGTTTTTATAATTATTCAGTCAATTTCAATGGTCAAGCCATTCATCATGGAAATGAGTATGGCCAAGACTATTTCACCGATGTTATCACGAATGATAGCATCAATTTTGTACAGGTTGGCTTCTTCATTCACTTTTATGTTCAATATTGTTTTAGGTCACTGGCGTTCATCTTATCTGCGCACTTGCAGACACATCACTACCATCACAGAAGAGATAAAAAGCCATTTTTGTTGGTTTTGAGCTACCCGGCACCGCATGGACCCGAAGACCCCGCCCCTCAATATTCCAAGCATTTTGGGCCTGAATTTGATGAGAAGATGTCTGTTTTTGGCACGTCTAAAAGTCACAGAACGCCTGCGTACAATTATGCGCCGAACCCTGACAAAATGTGGCTGTTGAGAGTGGGTTTTTTTTATTTACTGGGTCAATTCCGTAAGTGGACGAGTGTCAAGAAACGTGATAAGTATTTAGTACTGAAACCTATAAATGGAAACCCAAGTGACGAGTAAACTTGCAAGTAGTGATGAAATGGCGCCGCGGCGCTGGCGCCATTTGAGGGCGCCAAAGGGCGTATCGCCATGGCGCCATTGTTGCTTGGCGCCCCTTTTCTGCGGCTCCCTTGTCACCTGGCGCCCTCTTTCTGAATGCCATGGCACCATAGGCGTATGGTGCTGTTTTTCTGGCACTTTTTCATCACCACTTCCAAGTGACAAGTTTTTCATCACTACTTCGAAGTGACATTGAGAAATTTACTCCACACTTATAGGTTTACTTGTGGTTTGACTTAAATAACATTCACCACTTTACGTAACACTTACCACTTTTCTTGTCACTTGTTCACTTATGAAATCGGCACCAGTTCTTGATTCACAATTTCCTTCCCTAATGCCATCTCCTATTCAGCGCACGGGCAAAATGGAACCAGTGCACATAGCCTTCACTGACTTGCTGCACCGGCGCAGACTGCAAACTTTGCTGTCAGTTGATGACGGTGTTCACAGGGTGTGTCCTAAGTGAAACCGATTTGTAACTCCGCCCACTTTGAGTGTTCGTTCTCATCGCAGCTGGTTTCCGAACTGCGTAGAATGCGACTGCTGTCGAACACCTACATCATTTTCACATCCGATCATGGATACCATTTGGGGCAATTTGGGCTGATCAAGGGCAAAAACATGCCTTACGATTTCGATTTGCGTGTGCCGTACATCATCAGGGGGCCGAATGTGCCCAGAGGAATCACGTAAGCCCGCGGATCTACCGTATTTTCTCTAAATACCCCCAGGGGGGTTTATTTTTTCAGGAAGGAGTGCATAGCTTGAAGGGTGTATTTCGAGGGGGGTTATTATCCCCCCAGACATTTTCGCGACAGGTCGTAGTAAACATGGGTTTTCACATACCCAAAACTGCTAATAACGTGGCATAAAAATAACAGGATATATTTAGACATATCAACGTATTTAGATGGCTACGGGGGGAGTTATTTCGAAGGGAGGGGGTATTTTTTCCTCAGCTCAAAAAGAATTTTTTTTTTGAGCGGGGTAATTCAGGGGGGGTATTTCGAGGAGATACGGTATTTAAAGTTGTAAATTTCAGTGTGGACACTTCAACACACTCCGTCCTTCCAGAATCACCGAACCCGTATCAAATCTCGACTTGGCGCCCACTATTCTGGACATGGGCGGCGTGCGGCCGCCGCAGCACATGGACGGGCGGTCGGTGTTGCCCCTGCTGTCCGGCCGCGCCGCCGCCCAAGAATTTGACGACAAGTGGAGAGACACCTTGCTGATTGAGAGAGGGTGAGACGGTCTCTTTTTTGTTCAGTGTGTAAGCAGTGGTGCGATTCATGGACAAATGCGGTGCCTACCTATTCATGGGATGAGAAAAGTCTAATGAACTGAAATTATCAGGTTTTGGCGAAAAATACTTTGAAAATGTCACCGACAAGTAAGTTGTCACCTGGCTTGTCAATTGTTTGTCTACTCACCTGTCTTTTGTCAGTTAAATTGTAGCCTATTGTCGCTGTGACAATGTGCAGAGCTAGCACCTGGCGCATGCATTTATCACAAAACTTCACAATTTCCCCACTTTCCCCCACACGTGTTCAGCAAGATGCCCCAGCTGGCCCGTCTGCGCGAGCGGCTGTCCACGCAGCGCGACCGGTTCAGCAAGGAGCTGCGCATACAGCGCGCCTGCGCCCAGCCCCAGTACGCCGCGCCGTGCGGACGGAATCAGGTGCGAAATGGGGTGACTTTGGGCTTGTTTTGCTTGGCTTGTTTTGCTGTGTTTGAGGCATCTGTTCGCTGCCGCGCGGTATTTAGATTTTGATTATCTTATTTGGTTGGGTTGCTTGTCGTTGGGCGACTGCGCGGTTCTGCTATGCGCATTTGGAGAGGCGAGTTTTTGTGTCTCTTATGCTGAAAAGCTAATTGAATTACCTATATGGCTACATCAACCCGTATAAATATTCGATTTATGGTATGCCATTTGCGTTACATGTAATTACAGGGTGGTTCATTCCTGGATTACATTGCAAAATTTCATTTTACAATTGTGGGAGTCAACTGTTCACTAAAATTGCGATTGTCAAACTATTATCAAGGTGCACTACAGAGCTAAGCATTTTGATAGCAAAGTTTCAGGGCTAACACAATCGTGTAATTAGTAGTGAAAATTATCCGATTTTTATCACTTGTAAAGGTCTACCGTGTTTTGACCACCTGTTTTGTAAAGGTCCACCTGACTAGTGATGGAAAAGCGCCATGGCGCTGGCGCCTGGCGCTAGCGCCAAAGCAAAAAGCGCCATGGCGCTTTTGGCGCTTGGCGCTAAAACGCTCTGGCGCCATTGGCGCTTGGCGCTGGTGTCTGAGAAAGCGCCATGGCGCCTTTGGCGCTTGGCGCCATTTTCTGGTGGCGCTATTGGCGCCTGGCGCCGGCATTTTAAATGGCGCCAAAAAAGCGCCAACCATGATAATAAAAAATTGATATAATACGGTGAAATCGACACTGCAGTTGATCAATTTTGAGGCAACTGAATAAATATTGATTAATATTAGGGTAGACTTTTTATAAATAGATGCATTTACATTGAATAAAAGCAGAGGTGTTAAAATCGCGGTAAATCCCCTTTTGTGCTTTGCTCCTAATTCTTTCTTGCAGTCTAAATCAGGGTTCAGTCTGGCGGGGGTTGGAGGGGGGTTACCCCCCCCCCCCCAACAAATGTTCCAGCTATCTATCTATTCCCGGACCGCTCAGCTATCTATCTAACCTGAGGCTAAATTTTAGGCTACTATCCCTCGAGCCCCCCACCCCCCACCCCAAATCGACCAGATATGTATCTCTCCAGAGCGATTATTTGAGAAATTTTGCACCGATTTAGTGGTTGCTTGAATGGACAAAAAAGTTCAATAGACTACTATGACTTCAGCGGTACGTCACTGACAGTTATGCGCTCATTTTTCTACCATAAAATTGTAGAACAATTTTTTTGGCGCTGGCGCTATTGGCGCTTGGCGCCATTACCCTCTGGCGCCATTGGCGCTTGGCGCTGAGGTTCAGAAAAGCGCCATGGCGCTTTTGGCGCTTGGCGCTTTTGGCGCTTGGCGCCATTTTGCTCTGGCGCCATTGGCGCTTGGCGCCGGGGTCAGAAAAGCGCCATGGCGCTTTTGGCGCTTGGCGCCGAAAGCCTGGCGCTTTTTCCATCACTACACCTGACCTGACCTGGTTTTTCAAGCCCTACTGCCTAGAAACATCTATGTGCGCCTTGCTGTCCACCTCGGTAACTGCAGTTCCCATGGCGCTGAATGCGCTGTTGGCAGCACAGCCGCCGTCCACCAAATACAGGGCGGCGGTGATGAAGCCGGCCTTGTTGTTGTCGGCCAGGAAGGCTATCAGCTCCGCCACCTGCGTTGAGGTGCGCTGGCCAGTCACTGCCAAGTTCTGTGGCTACAATGGGTCTGACCTCGGTGTCTCTGCCAATCCTTCCTATCGGATGTACTGCTGCCAGAGCCTTAATCTATAATGACAGGTGTTTTCCATGTAATGCACATATTTACCTATAGATTAATACCGTATTTCCTCGAATACCCCCGGGGGGTTAATTTTTCAGAGTGGACATTTTTAGAGGGGTTAAACGAGAGGGGTATTTCGAGGGTGTGTTTATTATTTCCCAAGAAATTTCTTGAACTCCCAGTTCTAATTTGTTTTTTGTAACGTACGCAGACGTAAAAAAAATGCAACAAATAATACCATGTACGGTAAATATAATATAATAGTCTATCGACTTACCTATTATAAGTATGTGCCGTATTACCTCGAAATACCCCCAGGGGGTTCATTATTTCGCCAGCAAAATTTGAGGGGGGGTAATTCAAAGGGGGCTTTTTCGAGGGGGGTCTATTATTTCGCCAGAAATTTTCGGAAATTCCCTATACGCAGACGTAGAAAAATCAAACAATTACATATATATTTATGTGTGTTTATAGGCATACATAACTGTGTATACACATAAACCCTGCCCTAACGTCACTCAATCATCAGTTTTAACGTGTTTTCTGCATTGTACAGATGATAAACTGCGGTATTTGTCATGTACGTTCTCTTTACACTCAATTTTAAGGGGGGGGTATTTCGAGGGGGGTTTATTATTTCCTCAGCCGAATTTTAGGGGGGTATTTCGAGGGGGGGGGGTCAATTCAAGGGGGGGTTAATTCGAGGTAATACGGTAGATTAGATGTATAAGCCTTGTTCAAACATTTATAACAGTCGTTTTCACCGTGTGTTCTGCATTTCACGGATCACAAACCGAATGTTTGTTTTTTCATTTACGTTATCATTACACTCAATTTGTTGTGGGTGGAGTAATTCGAGTGGGGTTTATTCATTCATAGTGGCCATTCTGAGGGAGGGGGTACTCAATAGGGATGTTTCGAGGAAATAAGGTATTTTGATTGAAAAAGAGGTGTAATTTATTTACCCTCGTCTCATCCTGATTATCCCTGATCATTGGGGTATCGATTCCTCCTGGACTAAAGCAAAGGAATTTTTTTTCGATTGTGATGGAAAAGGCACCTAGGAATATGGCACCGCGGCGCACCGGCAGCAATACCATTCTGGAAAAATATGCACCGGACCGGAAGAACTCAGCAGATTGCAATGAAACAGCACCAGAACCGGTGCTTCGGTGACAGACACCTTGGCACTGGTGCTCCGGTGCAATTCCATCACTAGTTATGTGCCGCGGTGCACGAATGTGGCACTAACCAAACTGCATTGACCCTCACTCCCCTAGGGGCATATTTGAGGGCGAGCGATTTTGTATACATGTCCAGTGCTGCCTTGCTCATCGTATAGAACAGCATTGTGTGCTGCAAGTTTTGTGTCTTTAATGACCTCTTTACGTTGTGTTTTTGTCGACACTCACCGGCAAACGTCCCATAATACTGCTTATATTGATCACATTTCCCCGAGATTTGAATAGATGGTCCTCGCACAAGTCGGTCAGTTTGACTACGCTGTGAAAGGAAAACCATCAGCCACTTTAAAGCATCTCGAGGAAAGTACCTAACTACATACGTATATATAATACTATATTATTGGCCTGGACTCCAACTTAAAAAAATGTAATCGGCACATTTTTGGCACTTTTGAGACTCATCAAAATTTTTTTATAACTTGCCATACTATCGAGTAGTGATGTTAGGACTTTGGCGCCAAACGCCAAAAGCGCCATGGCGCATTTCCGACCCCTAGCGCCAAGCGCCAATGGCGCCAAATCAACTTGGCGCCAAGCGCCAGAATCACTATGGCGCTTTTTGCTTTGGCGCTAGCGCCAGGCGCTCTTACATCACTAACTTCAAGTAAATATGTAGGCCATTTACAACCGGTAGTGGAAACTAAGCTTGCTATGGATACATTGGCAGTATCTAATCAAGCAAACGATCACAACCTAGTGTAATTACAAAATTGTAAATACCACAGTTATGCTTTTATTGCGAAATAATAAATCGGTGCACCAATTATTAAAGTAACCTCGGCTCACCTTCGTACATTGAGCCTGAATGTCTGGTCGAATGCATCCATGTCGATTTTACCATATGGGTCAAATTCTTCAAAAAAATAGCCGGCGTTGTTGACGAGCACGTCGATGCGGCCGAACTTGTCCAGGGTGCGGCGCACCAGCGACTCCAGGTGACTGTCGTCCGTCATGTCGCCGCTGGTTGTCAGCACCTGCGCTTATCGCTCGCTTTTTGCCATTCGAACAAACAAGGTCAGGCCTATTACGCATGTAAACCTGCCACGCATGTAGACCCGGCACGCATGTAATTATACCCGGCACGTATGTAGATCGTGTGTTTTCATGGTACCCACCGCTTTGTCCGACTTCGCGATGTGCGAGCATTCATCGGCGACCTGGTGCAGGCGCTGCTGGTTGCGGCCGGCCAGCGACACTGCGAAGTCGTTGTGCGCCAGTTTGCGCGCCGCCGCCGCCCCGATCCCGCTGTTGCCACCTGAATATTGACCTAGTCGATGTTTGAGGCCTCTACTTCTTAAGCGGGAATTAGAGCTCAGTGTCGATTCGACGTGAAATGATGACGTGAAATGTTGTCGTGAAATTAATTACACGAGTGTGGATCATGCTACGGGTCTACAATTTTCTAAGGATAATATATGAATCAATACCTTAATCGTGTCCAATACTGAGTGTTATCAGCCACAACTAGAGCGAATTGAAAAATTCAATTTTTATCATTTCACGTCATCATCATTTCACGTCACAGTGTCAGGGAACAACTTGACATTTCACGTCAGACTGCTGCTTGCAATAGTGCAATAGATCCACACTCGTGTAATTAATTTCACGACATCATTTCACGTCATCATTTCACGTCGAATCGACGCTGAGCTCTAATTCCGGCCTTAAAGTCGACAAGTCCACAAAATGTGATTTTGTGTAAATCGTATTTTAAGTTTCCGATCCAATTCCAGGCCCGTGGTGCGTGTCCAATTTGGCTCTCTCATGCTTTCCATTAAGTTCCATATGTTGACAATAAAGTGTCAAATTTTCAGCCCCTGCTCTCAACCTTTATGTGAAAAATGGGGTGTCCATAAATTTCCATTCGGTCAGAGCAAAACTGTTTTTGGAAGGGAATTGCACTTGTCGACTTCTTGCAATAACAAATATTTTTGTTCCCGGGGAGGCCGAGGCTGCCTTATGGGCAATTTATGCACTTGTCGACTTTTAGAAGTAGCTGTCCATAGTGGACATAGATATCACATCTCTTCCTATTTTTTCCCATAAAAGTAGAAGCGGAGGAATGGACTTGTCGACTTCTTGCACTAAAGTAGGTGGACTTGTCGACTTCTTGCCCGAATTTTTTTGCATTTTCCCCCAAAAATGTCAAATTTGGCACTTTGCCATATGGTCATGTGAGGTCAAAAAATTTATGGAAAATGAAAAAAATGTGCAGAAGTAGCCCCAGATGACGTTTCCGAGCCTAACTCGAAATTTTCATATTTTGGACTTGTCGACTTTTAGAAGTAGACGCCTCATTTGTGTCTGCTCGCGGAAATGTGAATCATTGACTAATTACTCCGTCAAAACGCACCCGTAATTACGGCGACCAACTTTTTTGATGCCATCTTCGCTATTGGGAGATAGTCGACGTTTGTGCACGAAGTTTCCAAGGTAGGTAGCTTTATATGCAGGTTCAACGAATCCAAGCGCTTCAAAGACGGGCGCTTTTTAAAGAAAATAATTCGGTAATAGTTGAGAAAATCTCTCTATGAAGCGTATCGTACTTGAATATTTCTGACGAAAAAACCCCCGGAAAATCAAATGTGAATGTGTTGGAATTCTAGTTGAATTCTAAAAAGCACTAGAAGTAAACAGAATGCAACCAGATTCACAACCAAAAAAAAGCATTATTGAGTGTACTTTTTCAATAAAGGGACAAAGTATGCACGGGTGACAGTTTGGCATCTGGTGTGTTTATTTTCATCAACTGAGGAATATTTCTGCATTTCGCCGCTCGTATACGCGACTCCGCCTTTTGCTTAAAAAAAGTCAATCCTTTTGCGTTATATGTACAGGGTGGTTCATTCCTTGATTTCACAGTTGCGAAATTTCATTCTGGGATAGTGCGAGTCAACTTTTCACTGAAAATATTTTTAACATTATCATCAAGATGCACTCAAAAAGCCTAGCTAGATATAACAGTTTCACGACTAACACAATTCGTTCACTAGTGAAATTGACCGAAATTTTGTCACTTGACAAAGTCTACCATGTTTTGACACTTCAACCTGACTTGACAAGTTTTTTCCAATACTACAGCTTAGACACATCTAAATGTGCCTTGTTGTCCACCTCGGTCATCGCAGTACTCATCATGGCGCTGAACGCGCTGTTGACAACCAGCCCGCCGTCAATTGTGAACAGAGCGGCGGTGATGAAGCCGGCCTTGTTGTTGTCGGCCAGGAAGGCTATCAGCTCCGCCACCTGCGTTGAGGTGCGCTGGCCAGTCACTGCCAAGTTTTGTGGCTATCTAGATAATAGGTGGTCCCCGGTCTGACCTCAGTGTCTTTGCCAACCCTTCCCAATGGATGTACAGCTTCCATGGCCTTGATCTGTAATGACAAGTGTTTTCCATGTAATGCATATAAATACCATATTACCTCTAATCGAAGGTATACCTCCAATAAAAGGTACCCTGTAGTTTAAGGTGTAACTTTTGGTTTTTTTGAACGTGGGAAAATGAATAAAAACATGCCTTCAAATGAAGGTATATTCCTTCAATAATAGGCAAAGGTGGCTGCTTTTAATTGATATCGTCGCTTGTGTACTCGACCTCCAAGTAGAGGGTGCCTTCTTTTGTTTTCGCCAGATTTTGCAAACATTGTAGAAACAATGAAAAACAAGGCAATTAATTTTATCAAACTGGAATGTAGCAAAATGGTGAAACAGCAGCCAGGTGGCAATCCCAAGCCCTGTAAAGTGTAAAGTAAAGTATCAAATGTAAAGTCAAATGCAAAGTAAACTGTCAATTGTCATGCAAATTTCAGTAATAAAATACTTTCTTTTTTGTTTTGATTGACACTTTACGTTACATTTGACTTTACATTTGACACTTTACTTTACACTTTACAGGGCTTGGGACTGCCCCCAGTTCCGCAAGTGGAGAAGTGAGAAGTAAAATGGCCAAAGCGAAGAGAAATTACTTCACTTTTACTTGGCTTTTGCCAATTTACTTCCCATTTCATTTCGGTTTTGCCCTTTTACTTCTCGCTTCCCTTGCGGAATTGGCACCAGAGTTGCGAAAGCGTATTTACGCTTACCCGCAATACTTGGGTAAATGGGTATTTATATTTACGCTTACGCTTTCATAAAATACCCATACGCTTTATTACGCTTTCCTGGCCGAAATACCCGGGTACTAAAAGCGTAAAAAACGTTTCACACGGTCCAGTTTTACGCTTTTGAAAAAGCGTAAAACCACAAAAAAGAAAGTGAACGAGAAGCGAACGAGGAGGCGTACTAAAAAATGACTGCGTGCGTGCAATAACGCATTGAACATAGCGGCACATGTAAAAAATGTCTTGAAAAACAAATGTCTGGTGAAATTTGTACTGTCAAGCATATCTTTATATTAGGAATATTGGGGCCAATTTAGGATTACGACGACGATTTTTTCACCGTCGACAGGACTTAGTCTGAGTTAGAAGGTGAAGCATTTTCTGGGGGGGGGGGTGGCTGAGTGCCTGTGGTTTCTGGGAATCAATAGGCACTGAGCCTCAGGAGGATCGATAGCTGAGCAACCACTGGGATAATAAGTTGGGTTTGGGCATTTTATTTGGGCAACCCACAATCCCCCTACTAGACTGCTCAACAGCAAAACCACTTCATAAATTTTTTTTTACGCTTACGCTTTTTTTACGCTTTCCTAGGTATTTTGAAAATACCTTACGCTTACAGTATCCACACTCAAAATTTGGAAAGTGTATTTACGCTTACGCTTACGCTTTCCAAAAATACCGGTATTTTAACAACTCTGATTGGCACCAGGCCAATCTTGTGCAATATCGTGCGGCTATGCGACATTGCTCATCGCTTTATCGATTGGTTCAAATTAAAATACCTTCAATTTGAGGTAATACATTATATATATATTTGAATTTTTTGAAAAATGGTGTAACTTATTTATTTACCATCGTCTCATCTGCATTATCCCTCAGCATTGGTGTATCGACTCCTCCTGGACTAAAGCGATGCAAATTGTATTCGGTTGTGCGTAGCGATGGAAAAGGCACTGGGGAATGTGGCACAGCAGCGCACCGGCAGCAATGTGTAAAAAATTGCACAGGGACCGGAAGACCTTTGAAAATTGCAATGACATCCCACCAGCACCGGTGCTGGCCAACTCCGGTGCCTGGCACCGCTGCACCGGTGCCTTTCCATCACTAGTTATGTGCTTCGGTGAACGATGTGGCACTCACCAAACTGCATTGACCCTGACACCCCTAGGAGCATATTTGAGGGCGAGCGATTTTGTGTACATGTCCAGTGCTGCCTTGCTCATCGCATAGAACGGCTGTGGGCTCTGCAAGTTTTGTGTTTTTAATGACCTGTTTGGTTGTGTTTTTTTGCCCACTCACCGGCATAGTTCCCCCAACGCTGCTTATATTGATAACATTTCCTCGAGATTTGAAGAGATTATCCTCACATAAGTCAGTCAATTTGACAACACTGCGGATAGGAAACAATCGGTCACTTTAAAGCACTTGTGGAGCGTATTCACATCAACTCTATTTACTCTATTATTTGCCTGGGTTAAGCGGTCCTTTAGAAAAATATACCTAATCGGCACATTTTTGGCAGTTTGTAACTTATCTACCTATTTAAATGATAATCAACCACTCACTCGAATAGGTATGCCATTTGTAACCATTTTTAGCACTAGAAAAAATGTAAAAGTCGCTACACACAGACAGACACAGGTGGTGGAAAATGTGCTTGCTGTGGATATTTAGATTTGACCGCAGAAAATGATGGTACCTAAGGCCCCTTTCACACTGCACTTGAGTGACGGCAATAGATCTTACTTGTCACAGACCGTTTTGTGATGACAAATCTATTTTTTAGCAGATTTTCATGAGTGTGACGACTGGTCGGCCTCGCTATTGGCGACAGTTGGACTTTTTCAACCATGCTCATTGTGATGACAAGATCAAATATTTTACTTGTGGTGTTCACACTCGCGCAATGTGACGACCAGGCACATTTTTTTTATAAATATGTATAACTCTTGAGCAACACACGATTCATCTGAAATTTAACATGCATATACACCTAGGTGGTACTTGACCACATTCAATCATGAATATGAAACTTTTCACTCGACTTATGGAACTTTTTCAAGTGTTTTGGAGTCGTCACAAAAATGCGGTGTGAACGCTGTCTAAGTGCTTTGATAATGCGAAATGATAATTTGGTGCAGAAATTTTTAGAGTAACCTCACCTTCGTACATTGAGCCTGAATGTTTGGTCGAATGCATCCATGTCGATTTTACCATATGGGTCAAGTGCTTCAAAAAAGTAGGCGGCATTGTTGACGAGCACGTCAATCCTGCCGAACTTGTCCAGGGTGCGGCGCACCAGCGACTCCAGGTGACTGTCGTCGGTCGCGTCGCCGCTCGTGGTCAGCACCTGGGCCAGATTCAATTGTGCCTTAGTTATTTACCGAAATTTCGAAAAATTTGAAGAATTTGAAATGCTGAGATTATGACTGAATGCCTTATCTCTATCAGCATTAGTTGACAGACATTTCATTCTGGTGCCAGTTCCGCAAAATGAGAAGTGAGAAGTGAAGTGGCAAAGGCGAAGTGAAATGGCAAGTGAATTGGCAAGTGAAATGGCGACAGCGAAGAGAAATTACTTTTTATTTTTATTTTTTTACTTCGCTTTTGCCATTTCACTTCTCACTTCTCATTTTGCGGAACTGGCTCCTGGTAAATTCAAATGCGTTCAAAAGTTATTTACGAAACGCAACACGTGGCTGCCTTTCCCGCTCACCGCTTTGTCTGACTTTGCAATCTGCGAGCACTGGTCGGCGACCTGGTGCCAGTTCCGCAAATTGAGAAGTGAGAAGTAAAATGGCAAAGGCGAAGTGAATTGAGAAGGAAATTGGCAAAAGCGAAGTAAAATGGCAAGTAAATTGGCAAAAGCGAAGTAAAAAAAATAAGTAATTTCCCTTCGCTTCTGCCAATTTCCTTCTCAATTCACTTCTCACTTCTCATTTCATATCGCATTTGCCATTTTACTTCTCAATTTGCGGAACTGGCCCCTGTTGCAGGCGCTGCTGGTTGCGGCCGGCCAGCGACAGTGCGAAGTTGTTCTGCGCCAGCTTGCGCGCCGCCGCCGCCCCGATCCCGCTGTTCCCGCCTGAGCCAGGGTTGCGTCTGCTCGCGGAATTTGCATATTGCACTAATTACTCGGTAAAACACACCTGTGATTACCGCGACCAATTTTTTTGATGCCATCTTCGCTCTTGGGAGTTGGGAGATAGTCGACGTTTGTCAACGGAAGTCTGAATTTTCCAGTGGCGTGTAGGTATTTAGATAGCTTTGAATATATGCAGGATAAACGAAAATAGGCGCTTAAAAATGTGCCCTTTTTAAGGAATATAATTCAATAATATTCCAGAAAATCTGTTTCTGGGAAAGTGTATCGTACTTTAATACTTCTGGCGGAAAAAAATTTGGAGAAGCAAATGCGTAAAAGTATGTACTCAAATAATTGAATTCTAAAAAATAACTTGAAGTAAACAGGATGCAACCAGAGGCGCGACCAAAAACAATTATTATTGATTATCGTTTTTGAAATAAAGGAACAAGGTACAAAAAGATGACAGTTTGACAACCGATGTACCTATTTATTTTCATCAGCTGTCGCAGAGAGATGTCAGCCAAAAAAACTTAAAAATGTGTAGGTGATGCAAGTGTGTATACTCGGCGGACATCACACGTAGTATGAAAACCTACCATAACCCATCTGAATAATGAACTAAAAATAATGTAATTTTTATCATATTATACGTTTTTACTATGGAATAATTTATTATGTAATTTATCACAAGATTTTATTCATCAAATTATGGTAGGTTTTCATACTAGATGTGTTGTCCGCCGAGTATACGTGCTTTTCGTCTACGTATTTCGTTTTATGCCATCATAAATGAGTATGAGCACCTAGATAAATATAAACCTATTATTATATATGGTATCTGGTATAAACCTATTCTAAATCGCGTTCTGAAAGTACCTCCCACGAAAAAATCTATTGGAAGGTATCTACCGTATTTCCTCGAAATATTATTTCAGCAGCAAATTTTGAGGGTTTTTTATTGTTCCGTAAAAATTTTCCGGGAAGGTTCGCAGTAAAGAATAGGCGTTTACATACCCAAAACTGGTAATAAATGTGACAAAACAGGATATATTTAGACATGTAAATATATCTCTTGACATGTCTGTCTTTCCTCAGCTCGCTCAGACCTGGGGGTATTTCGAGCTAGGGGGGGGGGGGGGGGTGATTCGAGAAAATACGACAAGTTTTCTACATTTGTAAATATCATTTAATCTGCAGCAATTCGATATCATGTCTGGCCAGCGGAGTCCATCATGTTTGCCATGGCGCTGAAGGCGTTGTTGATGATGGCGCCGCCGTCGATGAAGTGCAGGGCGCCGGTGATGAAGCCCGCCTTCTTGTTGTCGGCCAAGAAAGCGATCAGCTCTGCCACCTTTGCCATAGAAAATGTATTTTGGTACTTACGGCGGGAAATAAAGATACCGTATTTCCTCGATATACCCCCCTCGAAATACCCCCACGAAATACCCCCCCCTCGAAATACCCCCATCTCAAAATGGACAGCATGAGTTTATAACCTCCCTCCTCGAAATACCCCACTCAAAATGGACACCATGAGTTTATAAACCCCCCCTGGAAATACCCCCCCCCAAATATAGTGTATAGAGAACATAAATGACAAAAGCTACGGTTTGTGATCTGGGAAACGTACAAAACACGTGAAAAACAATGACTGCGTTTTGTTAGAACCGGGTTTTTACCGTATACCGTCATATATTTATAAGTCTATACTGTAATTATACATGGCGGTTTTTGTTGCATTTTTCGACGTCTGTGTGTGTGTACAATTTAGTACTGGGATTTCAAAAAAATTTCTCTCGAAAAAATAAACCCCCGCCCCTCGAAATACCCCCCCTCGTTTAACCCCCCCCTCAAAAATCTCACTCTGAAAAAATAAACCCCCTGATGGTATTTCAAGGAAATACGGTAGTATGCATGCAAGAATTGCGTTATACGTACCTCATGGGGTTCACCAATTCTGCCAATGGGATGGCCGGCTATCATCATTTTTTGCTGCGTAATTGTTAAATGAGCGTTTTATATGTACCGTATTTACTCGAATAATTCCCCCCACTTGAATAATTCCCCCACTCGAATAATTCCCCCCTGTTAGGCGAGTGAGAAAAAATAATTCCCCCACTTGAATAATCCCCCCACCCCCAATGATGGAAGGTAGTTAATGCACATTTATTTCAAAAACAATCGATGAAGTCAACCCAAGCAAAATAACTGTGTGTGTTTTGATTCACTGAATGCAAATGCAGTACATCGGGTGTTCAAAGATGCAAGTGTGCACTACCAATGGAAACAGGATGTGTATTTAGTGTGATAGAAACATGGCTAAAAATTTTGACGAAATAATAATCCCCCCACTTGAATAATCCCCCCCCCCTTGAATAGTTCCCCCCTCAAAAATGTCTGACGAAAAAATAATTCCCCGGGGGAATTATTAGAGTAAATACGGTAGTTGTAGCTAGGGTTCAGACGATATATCATATCGAATATCGACTGTTTTTTCATATCGAGTATCGATATCGAAAATTTTGAAAAAATATCGAATGTCGATATCGAGGGTCAATATCGTATCGATATTGAATATCGAGTTTCAGAAAAAAATATCGAATATCGAATATCGATATTGAGTTTCAGAAAAAATATCGAATATCTAATATCGATATCGAAAAGTCATATCGTCATAACTCACAATCACTAATTTAATCTTATTTCTGTCAATTTTCACGTCCAAATTCACTATTTCATCTGTGTTTTTGCCTATTTTCAGCTTTACTTGACATTTGCAGAAAATGCCAACTTTCCCAATTTGAAGTGAATGATTTATATTATGTTTCTCAACATTTTTAGCCACTTCATTACATGTTACACGCGAAATGTGAGAGTGTGCAAAATGTGACACTTCAAAATTCATACTTCATCTGTTTTCTTTGTTGCTTATTTTCAGCTATTTTTGACATTTGCACAAAATGCCTATTTTCACACTTTGATGACCTATGACTCACTTACAGTAGGTATTAAAAGTGAATTTGTGAAGTTACGTGAAATGTGATAGTGAGCAAAATTGTAAATGTGAGAGTGCACAAAGCTGCAAATGTGAGAGTGCGCGAAACTGCAAATGTGAGAGTGAGCAAAATTGTAAATGTGAGAGTGCACAAAGCTGCAAATGTGAGAGTGCGCGAAACTGCAAATGTGAGAGTGAGCAAAATTGTAAATGTGAGAGTGCACGAAGCTGCAAATGTGAGAGTGAGCAAAATTGTAAATGTGAGAGTGCATGAAGCTGCAAATGTGAGAGTGAGCAAAATTGTAAATGTGAGAGTGCACAAAGCTGCAAATGTGAGAGTGAGCAAAATTGTAAATGTGAGAGTGCATGAAGCTGCAAATGTGAGAGTGCGTGAAACTGTAAATGTGAGAGTGAGCAAAATTGAAAAATGTGAGAGTGCACAAAGCTGCAAATGTGAGAGTGCGCGAAACTGCAAATGTGAGAGTGAGCAAAGCTGCAAATGTGAGAGTGAGCAAAGCTGCAAATGTGAGAGTGAGCAAAATTGTAAATGTGAGAGTGCACAAAGCTGCAAATGTGAGAGTGCGCGAAACTGCAAATGTGAGAGTGAGCAAAATTGTAAATGTGAGAGTGTGCAAAGCTGCAAATGTGAGAGTGAGCAAAATTGTAAATGTGAGAGTGCACAAAGCTGCAAATGTGAGAGTGAGCAAAATTGTAAATGTGAGAGTGCATGAAGCTGCAAATGTGAGAGTGAGCAAAATTGTAAATGTGAGAGTGCACGAAGCTGCAAATGTGAGAGTGCGCGAAACTGCAAATGTGAGAGTGAGCAAAGCTGCAAATGTGAGAGTGCATGAAGCTGCAAATGTGAGAGTGCGTGAAACTGCAAATGTGAGAGTGAGCAAAATTGTAAATGTGAGAGTGCACAAAGCTGCAAATGTGAGAGTGCGCGAAACTGCAAATGTGAGAGTGAGCAAAGCTGCAAATGTGAGAGTGAGCAAAGCTGCAAATGTGAGAGTGAGCAAAATTGTAAATGTGAGAGTGCACAAAGCTGCAAATGTGAGAGTGCGCGAAACTGCAAATGTGAGAGTGAGCAAAATTGTAAATGTGAGAGTGAGCAAAATTGAAAATGTGAGAGTGTAAATGTGAGAGTGCACGAAGCTGCAAATGTGAGAGTGAGCAAAATTGTAAATGTGAGAGTGCATGAAGCTGCAAATGTGAGAGTGCGCGAAACTGCAAATGTGAGAGTGAGCAAAGCTGCAAATGTGAGAGTGCATGAAGCTGCAAATGTGAGAGTGCGTGAAACTGCAAATGTGAGAGTGAGCAAAATTGTAAATGTGAGAGTGTGCAAAGCTGCAAATGTGAGAGTGAGCAAAATTGTAAATGTGAGAGTGCACAAAGCTGCAAATGTGAGAGTGCGCGAAACTGCAAATGTGAGAGTGAGCAAAATTGTAAATGTGAGAGTGAGCAAAATTGAAAATGTGAGAGTGTAAATGTGAGAGTGCACGAAGCTGCAAATGTGAGAGTGAGCAAAATTGTAAATGTGAGAGTGCATGAAGCTGCAAATGTGAGAGTGCGCGAAACTGCAAATGTGAGAGTGAGCAAAGCTGCAAATGTGAGAGTGCATGAAGCTGCAAATGTGAGAGTGCGTGAAACTGCAAATGTGAGAGTGAGCAAAATTGTAAATGTGAGAGTGTGCAAAGCTGCAAATGTGAGAGTGAGCAAAATTGTAAATGTGAGAGTGCACAAAGCTGCAAATGTGAGAGTGCGCGAAACTGCAAATGTGAGAGTGAGCAAAATTGTAAATGTGAGAGTGAGCAAAATTGAAAATGTGAGAGTGTAAATGTGAGAGTGAGCAAAATTGAAAATGTGAGAGTGTAAATGTGAGAGTGCATGAAGCTGCAAATGTGAGAGTGCGCGAAACTGCAAATGTGAGACTGAGCAAAATTGTAAATGTGAGAGTGTGCAAAGCTGCAAATGTGAGAGTGAGCAAAATTGTAAATGTGAGAGTGCACAAAGCTGCAAATGTGAGAGTGCGCGAAACTGCAAATGTGAGAGTGAGCAAAATTGTAAATGTGAGAGTGAGCAAAATTGAAAATGTGAGAGTGTAAATGTGAGAGTGCACGAAGCTGCAAATGTGAGAGTGAGCAAAATTGTAAATGTGAGAGTGCATGAAGCTGCAAATGTGAGAGTGCGCGAAACTGCAAATGTGAGAGTGAGCAAAGCTGCAAATGTGAGAGTGCATGAAGCTGCAAATGTGAGAGTGCGTGAAACTGCAAATGTGAGAGTGAGCAAAATTGTAAATGTGAGAGTGTGCAAAGCTGCAAATGTGAGAGTGAGCAAAATTGTAAATGTGAGAGTGCACAAAGCTGCAAATGTGAGAGTGCGCGAAACTGCAAATGTGAGAGTGAGCAAAATTGTAAATGTGAGAGTGAGCAAAATTGAAAATGTGAGAGTGTAAATGTGAGAGTGCACGAAGCTGCAAATGTGAGAGTGAGCAAAATTGTAAATGTGAGAGTGCACGAAGCTGCAAATGTGAGAGTGCGCGAAACTGCAAATGTGAGAGTGAGCAAAGCTGCAAATGTGAGAGTGCATGAAGCTGCAAATGTGAGAGTGCGTGAAACTGCAAATGTGAGAGTGAGCAAAATTGTAAATGTGAGAGTGCACAAAGCTGCAAATGTGAGAGTGCGCGAAACTGCAAATGTGAGAGTGAGCAAAGCTGCAAATGTGAGAGTGAGCAAAGCTGCAAATGCAAGAGTGAGCAAAATTCTAAATGTGAGAGTGCACAAAGCTGCAAATGTGAGAGTGCGCGAAACTGCAAATGTGAGACTGAGCAAAATTGTAAATGTGAGAGTGTGCAAAGCTGCAAATGTGAGAGTGAGCAAAATTGTAAATGTGAGAGTGCACAAAGCTGCAAATGTGAGAGTGCGCGAAACTGCAAATGTGAGAGTGAGCAAAATTGTAAATGTGAGAGTGAGCAAAATTGAAAATGTGAGAGTGTAAATGTGAGAGTGCACGAAGCTGCAAATGTGAGAGTGAGCAAAATTGTAAATGTGAGAGTGCATGAAGCTGCAAATGTGAGAGTGTGTGAAACTGCAAATGTGAGAGTGAGCAAAATTGTAAATGTGAGAGTGCACGAAGCTGCAAATATGAGAGTGCGCGAAGCTGCAAATGTGAGAGTGAGCAAAATTGTAAATGTGAGAGTGCACGAAGCTGCAAATGTGAGAGTGCGCAAAGCTGCAAATGTGAGAGTGAGCAAAATTGTAAATGTGAGAGTGTGCAAAGCTGCAAATGTGAGAGTGAGCAAAATTGTAAATGTGAGAGTGCACAAAGCTGCAAATGTGAGAGTGCGCGAAACTGCAAATGTGAGAGTGAGCAAAATTGTAAATGTGAGAGTGAGCAAAATTGAAAATGTGAGGGGGAGTTGTTTGAGGGGGGGAAATAATGAATGTGAGAGTGGGCAAAATGGTGAATGTGAGGGGGAGTTGTTTGAGGGGGGGCAAAATGGTAAATGTGAGGGGGAGTTGTTTGAGGGGGAGCAAAATAATAAATGTGAGAGTGAGCAAAATGGTAAATGTGAGAGTGAACAAAATGGTAAAAATGAGGGGGAGTTGTTTGAGGGGAGGGGACAAAATGGTAAATGTCAGAGTGAGCAAAATGGTAAATGTGAGAGTGAGCAAAATGGTAAATGTGAGGGGGAGTTGTTTGAGGGGGGGAAATAATAAATGTGAGAGTGGGCAAAATGGTGAATGTGAGGGGGAGTTGTTTGAGGGGGGGGGGCAAAATGGTAAATGTGAGGGGGAGTTGTTTGAGGGGGAGCAAAATAATAAATGTGAGAGTGAGCAAAATGGTAAATGTGAGAGTGAACAAAATGGTAAACATGAGGGGGAGTTGTTTGAGGGGGGCAAAATGGTAAATGTGAGAGCGAGCAAAATGGTAAATGTGAGAGTGAACAAAATGGTAAACATGAGGGGCAGTTGTTTGTGGGGGGGGGGCAAAATGGTAAATGTGAGGGGGAGTTGTTTGAGGGGGAGCAAAATAATAAATGTGAGAGTGAGCAAAATGGTAAATGTGAGAGTGAACAAAATGGTAAACATGAGGGGGAGTTGTTTGAGGGGGAGCAAAATAATAAATGTGAGAGTGAGCAAAATGGTAAATGTGAGAGTGAACAAAATGGTAAACATGAGGGGGAGTTGTTTGAGGGGGAGCAAAATAATAAATGTGAGAGTGAGCAAAATGGTAAATGTGAGAGTGAACAAAATGGTAAACATGAGGGGCAGTTGTTTGTGGGGGGGGGCAAAATTTTGAAAACTGATAAATTAGCTTTGAACACATTTGAGTATTCTAGAATGATATTTATCCCTCTGGAGGAGTGATTTACTATCTATATGAACCCCTGTGGCAGTTTAAATCTACAAAACCCCTGCCATTACATTTGCGCAAAATGGCCCTTGCTTTGCACACTAGTTTTTGACCAAACAACTTTTGAAATGTAAATGTGAGAGTGAGCAAAATGGTAAATGTGAGAGTGAGCAAAATGGTAAATGTGAGAGTGAGCAAAATGGTAAATGTGAGAGTGAGCAAAATGGTTTTGGGATTGGGATCAGGTGCCAGTTCTGCAAATTGAGAAGTGAGAATTAAAATGGCAAAAGCAAAAAGTGAAGTGAAATGGCAAGTAAATTGGCAAAAGTGAGTGAAAAAATAAAAAGTAATTTCTCTTCGCTTTGCCATTTTACTTCTCAATTCAGATCGCTTTTGCTATTTCACTTTGCATTTGCCATTTCACTTCACATTTGTCATTTCACTTCCCATTTGCCATTTTACTTCTCACTTCCCAATTTGCGGAATTGTCCCCAGTACTGCCAAATCCTGAAATTTTTCCAGGATTCGTAATCGGGATCCTGTTTGAATTCCTTTGGTTGTATTTAAATCACTGTCAATTTATGTGACTTATCACCTTTAATTTATTGGATTTATCTTATTTACCTATTTATCTATCGAACTGCATAGGTAACTGTTGCTGCACATGCTATTAAGTCAATGAGAACCAGAAAACAGTAAACTCAGCCTGTGGAGTAAAACAAACAACTACTCACATGTGAAGTGAAAATATTAGGAACCTGAATAATAGGTGGTTCTCACAAAAAGTTTAGGTTGTTTGAAATTGTACACCATGCAATCATGCTCAATGTAGCTTTCCAAAATACAGGAATGTAAATGTGATTTTTTTATAGTAAGTGTGTCATCTCTGTATCATTTTTACTATGCATTACATTTGCACACAGTGGCGATTTTACAGTTTGATGTCAAATATCTTGTTGACAGTAGGTTTCTCACAATTCTGTCTGGAAACAAATGTCTAGACAATTGTCTATATGAGATTGGTTTCTTTCAATTACTTCAGATCTGATTTTATTATGTACTGCATTTTTAAATTCACATTTGAAAAAATTTGACTCAATTGAAGACAATTCAGATAACTGCCTTTCCCTTGGCCAAAATGGCTGCCATATATCTGAGTACATGTGATTCCAGTTTTCTCCTGTAAATGTGTTCAGTTGCACTGGTTCAGTGAGGTAGACAGTCTGACTGGGTGCACTGCCAGGCACAGTGCCAGAGCAACTTAGAAAAAGTTGTTTGCTCAACTGCAGGCAGAATACCCAAACAGTTGAGCTTGCAACTGTTTTGTAATCAGGCAATGAGAATTCATACGCTGAGTGTGCCAACAGTTGCACTTTATTGGCATCCTGTGAAGGCCACTGGAATACTGCCACTATTAACTATGTTTCAAGCACTGTTGAAATTTTTTGGTGGGTTTAGTATTCATATATAGTTCGCCACTGGTTTTTACCCAAACATACTGAGGTAACAAACACTGTGGACCCGACCCGAAATTTTCAGGACCAAATACCCAAACCCGAAACTTTTGAAATTCCCAACCCTAATCTCTACGGTAACTGATTAAACTTTGGTTTCTTCTTTATGGGCCAATCACGTTTTGTGTAAATTGCCTTGTCCAGTGACAATTTTCAATTATTTAGATTTTCTGCACACTTCGAGGTGTGATTGGACTAAATTTATCCTTTATTTTTACATATGTCACATGAATTCAATAGTTTATTTCAGCTGTACATGGCCGAAATTTGAAGAATCGTAAACTCCGCAGTGTGGTATTAACTTGCGTAGGGCCATTGCGTTAAAAAATCACTGTTTCCATTGGCCCTGCGCACACTAGTTTTCACACGAAATTTCAAAAATTCATAAATGAGCTTTGAACGTGTCCGACTTTTCCTCAATGAGTCGTTTATAATCTCTGTCAACTGTAGTTGACGGCCACCTAATTGTAGAAAACTCAAATGCGTTCTAAGCTGATTTGTGAGTTTTCGAAATTTCGTGTGAAAACTAGTGTGCGCAGGCACATTGACGCATTGTTAGCCCGAAAGAATTTTCCATCGCCATTTTAGGTTGCTCCCATTTACTTTTGTGACGCCCCCTCTGTTGCGCTTGTATTTATTTTCCGCCTTCCATTTTCATTCCACCCAGCAGAACAGCGCGCCAGATGTTTTTTTCGCAGCCGCGCGGCTGGCGTCAACGAATCTGGGCCGACCTCTGCGCGCTGTGAATGCCCCCCCTCCACCCCCCAGATGGTTAGCCTCTCAGTACTCGCGCGCGTGCGAATGTCGCTTTTTTCGCAGGCCGGCTGGCGTGGTCCAAAACCTGGTGCCAGTCACAAGCCCTGTAAAGTTTTGTCAAATCTCATACAAATTTGTCAATTGTCATGCAAAGTTCAGAAATAAAAGCTTTTGTTTTGATTTTACATGATATTTGACACTTGGGCCCAGGACTGCTGACCCAGGTGCCAGTCTCGCGCTCTGAAATATAAATTTTCATACAAATAAGTTCATTGTCATGTAAAGTGTCAAAAGTTCTTTTCGCTTTGTTTATTTTGATTGGCATTCTACATGACACTTGACTTTACAGCGATGGAATGCGGGATTGCTCCCAGGGGCCAGTCCCGCAAGTTTACACGTAGAGTCAAAAGTCAAATGACAAATGATAACTAAGGAGTAATGAGAAGTGACAAGTTAAAAGTCAAGAGTATAGTCAAGTCAAATGACAAGTTACAAGTCAAGAGTAAAGTTATGAGACAAATGGAAAATGATAGAAAATTTTATAAAAATAAAGAAAAGGGAACAAATAAATTCAGATCTAGAGAGCATTATTTCCAATGGGAATCCCAGGGAACTCCTAACTTGACTCCTTACTTTGAGTTTGTCTTTGTCATTTCACTTTACGTTTTACTTTGAACTTATCACTTGTCATTTGACTTGACTCTTGACTTTTCACTCTTAACTTGTCAACTTGCCTGACTGGCACCAGGGCATAGTTAAATGTAGAAAGTGGTGCTAAAGCATTTGTTAGATTAAAGCACCATGTCTAGTGCCATGGTTTAATATGAAATCAAGCAGAATGTAGTTTTTCTCAATGCAGGAATGTAAATGTGACTTTTAGAAAAGAAAGTGAGCCATTTCTGTATCAATTTTACTATGCATCACATTTGCACAAAATGGTCGAATGTCGGTAGCCATTTTGCAGGGCATTTTAAACGAATTTTGACGCTTCGGACATTTGACGCTGTCATTTTACGGGGTCTTTTACATGGCATTTTACACGCCACTTGACATTTCTGCGGGCATTTCACGGGGTGCGGGACTGGCGCCCGGTGACGGCGGCCAAGGCGAGCCACATCGCCGACGGTCGTGCTCAGGGACCGGCCCTGGCAGATACAGGCCTGCAGCGCGGTCACAGGAGAGGGCTTGAGGGTGCGATCGGATGTTGCTTTTGGGGGGGGGGGATTGTCTCCTTGACTACGCACTATCGAGTTGAATTTCGAGTTCGCTTTTATTAATCTCCAGTTGACGGAGGTTAGAATGTAAACTCAAAATTTAACTCGTGCAAAGCTGATTTATCACTGGGTACTCGATTTCGAGTGCACTGGGGCCAGTTGGTGGTAATGGAAAAGCGCAATCCATCCAGAAAAATGGCGCCAGGCGTCAAAGGGCGCTACAAACAATGTGGACAATAACGGAATGTTACAATTTGTTGCATGTTCATCGACGCAGACCGATTTAACGTAGGTATACAGCAACAGGATTATGCATATTTTTACATTTTAACGACCAGTTTAACTGACAACGCGCGGGAATAGCTCCGACACTGTTTTTTTTCAATACGCAGAATACCGAAATTCACGTATAGGTATATTTCTTTCTTTGGCAGGATGGTATGGACTGGATTTGCTAGAACTTGAAGGGCAACTGACAGACTCCAGTGCAGCTGCAGACGCGCAGACAAATGGCTCTCTAGTCAACTTTTCCTACACATTTGCAATTCCGTGATCGTTTATCAAACTCATCAGTAATGGTCACATTATTTTTGCGTCAATTTGTCTGCGTCAACTAGGATTTCAGCTTCACGCGTCGCAGAACGATCTCTGAATTAAATGCGAATGTTGAAAATTGAATAAATATTACAAAAGGCTAGTGAGGTATATCTCTCTGCGACAGGTGAAACCAAAATCTGAGTTGACATAGACCAGTCGACACAGATGTGGCAACTAGTGTGTGGGCCGCCTTTGTATGACATTTTACATGAATGTTGACACTTGACTTTTGACACGATCTCGCGCAGTGCTAGCACGCCTCCTGTGTTTGCTGAAATATAAATATTGCTTATGTGCTGGTATATATGTACCTAAATATTATTTAGACGCGGCAGCTGCCCGCTTTTCCCTATTTACACACGTAAAAAATTACATTGGCGCGCGGCCAGCTGACTCAGCTGAGTCTGGTGCGATGTTTTATCGATTGCAGATGTTCGCGTGCGTTTTGTTATTGCAACCGCTCAAACAGGGTTTTTGCAGATTTGGTTGAGCCCGCGCGAGATCGTTGATGAAAGAAATGTTTTTTCAACGACAATGTCGCATTGTACAGAAGTTTTGGTTCATTGGCGCACCGCACACTGCAAAGTGTAACGATCGGGTCCGGACGTTTTAATTTCTGCCCGGGCAGAATTATAAAGTCAGTTTGGACGATTTTATTTACGAACATCTAAATAACTACTGAAATTTGGGTCGATTCGGACGATTTTTAATTCCACCCCTCTTTTTAACTATGCCTTTGAATTCCACCCATGCAAAAATCGTCCAAACTTCCCGTTACACTTTGCAGTGTGCGGTGCGCCATTGTTTTACCCTTCGAAAGCGTTGTGTTCTTTGGATTTCTGAATTCAGCGTTTGTATATCCGCGTGCAAAAACGTTCGAAGATGAATAGAATGCAAACTTTCGGGGCAGGCCTGATACGCACATCTGCCCGATACGCACATTTGCCCGTTTTTTTCACTTGACACTTTTTCAAGTGATTTTCAGATATGCGTAAAGTGAAAAAAAGTTGCGCAATGACATTAGTAAACTTTTTTCACTTCACTCATATCTAAAAATCAGTTGAAAATGTGTCAAGCGAAAAAAACAGTGAAAAATAGCCATTTTTCACTGTTTTTCACTTGACACATTTTCAAGTGATTTTCAGATATGATTGAAGTGAAAAAAATTCACTAATGTCATTGCGCAACTTTTTTCACTTAACTCATATCTGAAAATCACTTGAAAAAGTGTCAAGTGAAAAAAACGGGCAAATGTGCGTATCGGGCAGATGTGCGTATCAGTGCACCCCCCAAACTTTCAGTGTGCAGTGCGCCACTCTGTACTATTGTAGTGCTGAATTGGATGGAAATGGACCACATTTCGTCCAGTATCATTTCCGATATCAATCAAACTGTCCGGGAAGAAACTCGCTGCCCTCACAGAAATATATATTTACCTCCCAGGCATTTTCCTGCGCGCTACACTCGTTCCTTTGGCCAGCTAACATTAGGAGATTTGCCAACTTCCGACACTTCCCGATGAATTGTAGGAGACTATTTGTTGCGGAGGTGCAGACACACGACAATTCAGATTTGTATTCCTACACAAAGTTTTTCAATGTGCCACCAGGCATTTGGATACCGGCATGGAAACCGGAGTTTGATAGGCCTGGTTTTCATTGGTCAGTTTCAATTTGTTGTGGCTACAGTAGAAAACGCGTTTTTTAATGACCCTGTTTTTTATATTTATTTTTTTGTCCGTTTTTGCATAACAGCATTTTAAATCATGTTGTGGGACATGTCCAAGCAGGAAAAGCCTTGGTGCCAGCATTTTATGTCCATTTTCGTGTGAATGTTTTCGTTTATTACACTTGCTTACCATTATGTGGAAATGTAGCAGACCATAAAATTGGTGCAAAATACACACAAAAGTGCTACCACCAAGTCTATTTTTGCTTGGAAATGTTCCATGGCATGTTTTAGAATGCTGTTTTTTTTGTGCAAAAAGCACAACAAAAGTAGATAAATAGGGGACGCTTTATTGGAATGGGGTCGTACTAATACAGTATTTACGCTACTTACGCACTAGGTATTTTGCAATGACCCTATCAAAAACGTATTTTATACCAACTAATTCCTGCATCTACTCAATCCTTCTTAAAAATACATCAACATCAATATCACATCTACAGGCGTCGCTGTCGGGGCCGCACAGCCTCACGCTGGACGTGCAGCGGGCGTCGGACTGCTTCAGACTGGACAAGTTCGACGATTTCACGCTGTGCTACGAGCGAGTGCTCAACATCGCCGCGCGACTGTCGCCCAAGCATTGGAAATCTAGTTGGTTTGCAGTGTTTATTGTAGGTGTGAAATTTGGATTTGTAGAAAATGTTCAACTCTGTGATATCGGTTGTGAAATTTTTGCCGTGCACTGAAACAAAGATGTGTTTGGATTTGACGAATCAAAAACCTGCCCAAAATATTTTGTGCATTTGTCTGTCCTCGGGCCAGCCCCGAGTGCATGCATCCAAAAAACATGCCACACTGAGAAGTGCGCGATTGCGAGCTTTTATGAAGTACGAAAAAAATTTCGTACCCATTTACATTTTGTTCATGCGAATTTATATAACTGGTGTCAACATCGCTCTCACTGGTTCTGGTGTGATTTGAACTTCTCTATCTGATATAGCATACCGTATTACCTCGAATTATCCCCCTCTTGAATTAATTTATGTGCTGTCTGCCGAGTAAAATTTTTTCAAAATACCTAGTGCTTAGTACTAAAAATTTTGGCCGATATTTTAAAAAAAAACAACAACAAACATTTCGGACGTCATGTTAAAAAAAAACAACGTTTAAAAAAAGCGTTTAAAAAAACATCGGCCAACCCTAGGCATGAATATGACAACAATTGGTGAAACTTCGTGACAACTTCGTACCCAGGCGGCTACCCAAATGTCAACAAATGTCGCCAACGTCTTGAATCCGTTGCATTTTAATAAGGGGCTAAAGTTTAGGAGGGGGCGCCGCCCCCCTCCCCCGTTCGCCGGGACCCGTATACAACCCGTATACAATATTACTCCAGCTTACGGGAATCGTGTGTACGTGTATACAACAATACTGTGTACCCTGTTTCGGGTGCCATGCGAACATTCCACTGAAATTTGAGACAGCTTCCGGATTCTATCCTTCACATGTTAATATGTCAATTTACTGAGTGCTGCAATCTCCCCACTGTTTTAAGTTCATACACACATTTTGGCATTGTCCCAAATAGAGCCACTCGCCCTGTTTCTCGCAGACAAATACGGCACCGGTGTCGAAGTTCTCACTGTATCAGATCAAGAAGCCAATCAAAACAAAAGTTCAACTGCAAGTGCCGCTGCGATCGCGCCCGCAGATAAGCCTACGGGCGGCAGCGGCAAAAAGAAACAGAAATTGCAAATCCCTTTAAGGGACTATGGAGACTATGGATTCGCCATTGGATATTGATTCGTTGGATGAATTTCGGTCTCAGAAGTCCTCAGAAAAGCGAGTTAATAATGCCCGTTTTGGCCCGCCAATGGCAAAGAAACAGTCAATGAGGGACTATGAGAGGCAGAAAACGGACTCGAGCAGGTGAATTTTTAAACGGCGTTTACACTGTCACATGTGCCGACAAAATTGTTTTTGGCTTTCTTGTCATAAAATTTGAATATTTGTTGTGTCGGACACCTAGATCTCAAGTACTTGTTTTGCCTCGGACCGAGGACGTATCCAAGGGGGGGGTGGCGGCGGGGGTGGGCTGCAGCCCCCCCCCCCTTTCCCGGGGTGAGACCGTAAAAAATACAGGGAAATGCAACTTATTAACACTTATGCAACGTACACATTTTTTACGCGCATTCCATCCCTCCAACAGATAATTATCAGCGGATCTATCCCCGTAGGCACAAATTCCTAAGTTGCTCTTGATTGTGTGCCCGTCGCTGTATACATATGTATTTACGTGTATTCATACAGCAACAACGGTTTCTGGCGCCAGTGCCAACGCCAACGACGCCATGGCGTGGCGCCAACGAATGGCGCCAGCGCCATGCCGCCATTCCGTCACTGTGTAAGAAAAATTTTATGGGAAGGGTCTGAGCCCCCCCCCCCCCGTTCGCCGGGCTCCGTAAACAAACAGCCCCCCCGCTCAAAAATCCTGGATACGTCCCTGCTTAGGAGAAACAGTAATTTTCATATATGACATAATGACACGCACACATTCAAGTTGTGAAGACAACAGCCGACATCCTATCGCAGCCATCGAATACAGTCGTGGCTGCCTGCCAAGGTAATGGAGCGACCCACGACAGCGGCAGAGCGCCAGCGATTACTGGCTACCCAGCGCGACCCGTATCCTAATCCGCAGCATGACCCGTATCCTAACCCGCAACGCGAATCGTATCCTAATCCGGCTGGATACACGGGCGGATGGCCGAAAACGAACTATGAAAGGCCCAATTTCAAGCTGCCTACAACTGCTAGAGATAGGGCGATGGGCGCCGCTGCGCGCGGCCCTGTTATACCCGTTGCTGCACAGCAAAAAGACGTCACCTTTGATCAGGAATTGTATATGATGCAGTTGCAGGTGGATTTTCTGGCAACGTTTTAATTGATAACAAAAATAAACAGTTGATTGATATTATTCCATGCATTATTATTACAGGCCATGGATCCTTCGAGCAGGGCACGTTTACTGGCTTCTCAGGTATAGCATGAAATTGATATTTTACACGACCGTGTGCCGGTGCTCATGTAAACCCGGCGCTCACGTAGGCCCATTTTTCCATCATGCTGATATTTTATAAGTAAGCATCGTGAGCACCGGTTTTACATGAGCACGGGGTTTTCGTTTTAGACATCTAGTCCGTCATTGATTGGTACGTTCCACTGAGAATTCGAAATCAGTTGAGAATTGGCTGTAGGGTTCAGCGCAAAAATGTTTTTTCTTCTCAAGGACACGAAATTTACTGTTGCAAAAGTCTTGGCGTGAAAATCAGCCAAGTGTATTCTGGCGAACGCGCCAAACACTAGCAAACCTCTCGCCGAAAATAGAGCATTTTTCATCCTATACTTCCAGGGAATACACACCGCTGACCCGGCGGCCGCAGCTTCGGTTGCGGCGCAGCAAAACCGCCCACACGTTCCCATGGCAACCGTGAATCCCCAGGGGTATGGGGCATCGCCACCTGTAGCTGTACCTTCGATGGCAGCTGGTACTGGGTCAAATTGGGGTCTGTTTTCGTGGCTACGTTGTGTATTGGCCGGACAAAAACACGATAAAACTCAAGTTTGACCCACTCGTACTCGCAGCCGGGCAACGTACGGTTACTGTGGGCAGTCCGGACATTGAGTGTTTGGGCATGGTCAGCGGCGGCGGCTCGTCAGAACATGATGATCGCAGGGCGAGACTGCTGCAGGAGGCTCAACAGTTGGCTGCCGCTTCGAAGGCTGTCAGACCCTATGTAGGTTGCGGTAGGGTTTGAGGTTGTTACGCTTTTTCGGGCAAATAATTTCAATTTCTTGACAGTTGCAAATATAAGTTCACAAAAGAATTAAAATAGGGACAGAAAAGGAAATATTCTGGATGCTTGTATTTATGTAACATAAATATTTATTCCTTTTGAAATGGCGTAGGCCTAGTAGTCATTTAAACCCATTGTTCATCTAGACCCGCTGCTCATCTACTTCTAATCTAATAATCTGAAAAAATACATGACCTACACATGCAAATCGCTAATTTCGATTTGCAAACAAATTCGCAACTAGTGTGCGGGCCACTATTTTAATAAACATGCAAATAAAAAACACCCACCCCCAGCCCGCCACCCCAATGGAGCCTTCAGCAGTGCAGCCGCGCACATCAGCAAATGTGGGCTCGACCAGCCAGGCGAACACGTCGGGCGAGCGACTGATCTCGGAGCTGTCCAGCACGCTGCAGCGCACCAGGGGCACCGACCCGTCCAGCACGGATATTAGCAAGGTGGCCAAGGCCATCGCCGAGTGGGCCGCCGATTCACTGTGTCGGTGCTTTGTGGGGTCTTTTTGGGAGGGTATTATGAACACTGGGAGGTGGTGGTGAAGTGACAAATTTGAGGCGAAGTGTATTTTCCAGCTAAATTTTTGGTGCGCATCTGGCACTCTTGTGACCTTTTGACACTGCGTTTGAACATTCACAAAAGCTTGACTAAATATCAATATTGACCGAAATTTGTCAACTGATATGGCATATCACCGGATTCTGAATTGATTTTCCGGACCTATTTATCTCCCTCACCAATTTATTTATTTACCATTGTGCTACAGTGACACGTCGGCAAGGAGGGGAAACTACCGCCGGTTCACCTCTGGCGCGCAATGCAGCCTGGTTTGTCTGTTATGAGGCATTCAGTTCAGGGGTCTCCTAGGGGGGGGGCTGGGGGGGAGCTGCCCCCCAAATCCGCCAGCTATCTATCTATCCCGGAGACAAATTGTTTGGCCATCTATCCCCCAAATCGGCCTACTATCTACCTAACTGACACGATTTTTGAGAAATTTTGCTTCAATTTTCGCTCAAAATCGCTAATTTTCCTACCATTTTATACTTTTTCACCTTCAAAATCGCGGCTTTCCTTTATACACATGTTATATACCTTTTTAGCCATTTTTGCCTGTTTAGCTACTTTTAACCTGTTTTAAGCGATTTTTCCCCTTTCTGCCTCCTATGCATTCAAAAAGCCTATATATTTTGCCCCCGCGAGCCCCCCCCCCAGCCCCCCCGGCAGAAAATTTTTGCAGCTATCTATCCCTCCGGAGGAGCGATTTGCGATCTATCTATCCGCGAAGGCCAAAATCTTGGAGACCCCTGATTCAGTCGTTTGCAATCTATGTTATGTGTTGAATTATTTGTGCAGGAATGACATGGATACGGCCATTCTCCCGTCTAGACACCGGATATAAATTCAAAGTGAAATTATCACCACAGAAGTTCGTTGGAAGTATTGGAAATTGTGAGTTCGAATTGAGAAACTTTATTATCCCATCACTGGAACAAAATTCCTGGGGTTGGCAATCCGCCAACATTCAAAGTATGGAAGGTTTCTCTGGTGGTGCCTCGCGGGAACCTTCAGCGCTTCATCCGAACTTCAAATGCCATATAATTCGCAATCAAGATGCTTTTCCAAGAACCCAAAATTAATATTGAGAAGAAAACACCCCTTACCCTGTATTGAACGATATGCAGGAACGACATGGATACGGCCATTCTACCGTCAAGACCCAGGATATGATTTTTGACATTTTTCAACGCCTGCATCTCTGTAAAGTTTTAGAAAAAAAAAATTTTTTGTAAAGCTTCGTTCACAATTGTTTTAAGCTAGGCAGAAATAATTGTTCGTGGGGGTTATTGGTTATAAAATATTGCAGTACAAAAAAAACTTGGCTTTTAGATACTTCACTCAATAGTACGCGTGTTATTTTGTTGCCATTGATTACGTGATCTGTGGATGTTTTAACAATTATGTTCATAAATACCTTGATGTAAATTTGCCAAGAGTCAAAAAAGTTGGTTTACTACGCACTTAAGCATCATAAACGGCAGTTGACGGATTGACACATCTCAGGGTCACTTGCATTTTGCAAGTGAGCACCGGGTCATATAATCACGTGTCGGTATCAGTCATACAGTATTTCCTCGAAATACCCCCCCTTGAATTAACCCCCCTTCGAAATACCCCCAGGTGTTTTTGAGCTGGGGGAAAAATAACCCCCCTTGAATTAATCCCCCCTCGAAATACCCCCAGGTGTTTTTGAGCTGGGTAAAAAGTAACCCCCCCTTGAATTAATCCCCCCCTCGGAATACCCCCGTCTGAAATTTACATCATGTATGCAATGTACATTATGTATATATTGGTCGCAGTTTGCATCGCAGCTACACATATACTAGTTTGTGTAGCGATGCATGTTGTTATGTCCAATGATGGGTAAGTTCTCCAAAAAAAAACACTTTCTGTGTTTTGAGTTTTTCAAAAATGAATACCTGTGTTTTGAGTTTTTTTCTTGAAAAAAACTTGAGTAACTCTGTTTTTATTTCTGTGTTTATTGTAAAAACTCGAGTTTTTTGAGTTTCTTCTAAAAAAACTCAATTTTTTTTCCAAAAAAATCGAGTTTTCCGCCCAAAATTTTTGATTTACAGCATTTCGATCTGGAAACAGTGGTTTTCTTATAAAATATTGGTTTTGCACATGTTTTAACCCCACATAACATTTGTGTATTCATTCAAGTGTCGAAAAAGTCCATAAAAATGTCCTCAATGAGGACATCCACCCACATCACAACACCAGCATCAACAAAATGCTCACAAACGACAATTTATGCAGTACTCCAAAATTCCATAAAAAAAGTCCATAAATATGTCAACAATGAAGACATCAACATCACAACACCAGCAACAAAATGTCCAGAAATGATAATTTACGCAGTACTCCAAAATTCTTCAATGGATGTGCACTGTATGGAAGACTATGGAATTGATTTGAACTACAACTACCATATTACCTCGAAACACCCCCATGGGGGTTTATTATTTCATCAGAAAGTTTTGTAAGGATCATAGAAAATAGTAGGCATTTACGTACCCAAAACAGGTTATAAATGCGTACAAACAGGATATATTTGAAATAAACATGTAGATAGCTACACAACCTAGTACAGTCTGTGTAGCTGCGATGCAAATTAGTAGTAATAAATACATCATGTACATTGGATACATGATGTACATCATCCCGGATGGGGGTATTTCGGGGGGGGGGGCGGGGCTTATTATTTCACCAGTCCATTTTGAGGGGAGTTTATTCAAGGGGGGGGGGTTAATTCAAGGTAATAAGGTATACTTTAATGTCGAAACTTAAATTGTCAAATCCACCTTGAGATGTGCATGCCATCTTGAATTTCTTTTTTTGTACCATTTTAAAATATGAATACATTATGTACATAAATATTTACATACCATAAATAGATGCTTATCTTATCTTGTTTAGTTTAACTGAATTAATGTGCATTCAACCGCTTCGCTGAAAAAAAACACAAAAACTCAAAAAACTTTTCTGTGTTTCCGTGTTTCTGTGTTTCTGTGTTCTCCAAAAAAAACTCATTTGAGTTTTGAGTTTTTCAAAATTTATGAGTTTCCGTGTAAATCCGTGTAATGAGTAAATTTTGCAATGTAGGCATTTTAGAGGTATGGTTCTTTACAAAACTTTAAACTGTTTCCATTGGCCCTGCGCACACTAGTTTTCACACGAAATTTCAAAAATTCATAAATGAGCTTTGAACGTGTCCGACTTTTCCTCAATGAGTCATTTATAATCTATGTCAACTGTAGTTGACGGCCACCTAATTGTAGAAAACTCAAATGCGTTCTAAGCTGATTTGTGAGTTTTCGAAATTTCGTGTGAAAACTAGTGTGCGCAGGCACATTGACGCATTGTTAGCCCGAAAGAATTTTCCATCGCCGTTTTAGGTTGCTCCCATTTACTTTTGTGACGCCCCCTCTGTTGCGCTTGTATTTATTTTCCGCCTTCCATTTTCATTCCACCCAGCAGAACAGCGCGCCAGATGTTTTTTTCGCAGCCGCGCGGCTGGCGTCAACGAATCTGGGCCGACCTCTGCGCGCTGTGAATGCCCCCCCTCCACCCCCCAGATGGTTAGCCTCTCAGTACTCGCGCGCGTGCGAATGTCGCTTTTTTCGCAGGCCGGCTGGCGTGGTGTGCTCTACCACAACCTGGTGCCAGTCACAAGCCCTGTAAAGTTTTGTCAAATCTCATACAAATTTGTCAATTGTCATGCAAAGTTCAGAAATAAAAGCTTTTGTTTTGATTTTACATGATATTTGACACTTGGGCCCAGGACTGCTGACCCAGGTGCCAGTCTCGCGCTCTGAAATATAAATTTTCATACAAATAAGTTCATTGTCATGTAAAGTGTCAAAAGTTCTTTTCGCTTTGTTTATTTTGATTGGCATTCTACATGACACTTGACTTTACAGCGATGGAATGCGGGATTGCTCCCAGGGGCCAGTCCCGCAAGTTTACACGTAGAGTCAAAAGTCAAATGACAAATGATAACTAAGGAGTAATGACAAGTGACAAGTTAAAAGTCAAGAGTATAGTCAAGTCAAATGACAAGTTACAAGTCAAGAGTAAAGTTATGAGACAAATGGAAAATGATAGAAAATTTTATAAAAATAAAGAAAAGGGAACAAATAAATTCAGATCTAGAGAGCATCATTTCCAATGGGAATCCCAGGGAACTCCTAACTTGACTCCTTACTTTGAGTTTGTCATTTGTCATTTCACTTTACGTTTTACTTTGAACTTATCACTTGTCATTTGACTTGACTCTTGACTTTTCACTCTTAACTTGTCAACTTGCCTGACTGGCACCAGGGCATAGTTAAATGTAGAAAGTGGTGCTAAAGCATTTGTTAGATTAAAGCACCATGTCTAGTGCCATGGTTTAATATGAAATCAAGCAGAATGTAGTTTTTCTCAATGCATGAATGTAAATGTGACTTTTAGAAAAGAAAGTGAGCCATTTCTGTATCAATTTTACTATGCATCACATTTGCACAAAATGGTCGAATGTCGGTAGCCATTTTGCAGGGCATTTTACACGAATTTTGACGCTTAGGACATTTGACGCTGTCATTTTACGGGGTCTTTTACATGGCATTTTACACGCCACTTGACATTTCTGCGGGCATTTCACGGGGTGCGGGACTGGCGCCCGGTGACGGCGGCCAAGGCGAGCCACATCGCCGACGGTCGTGCTCAGGGACCGGCCCTGGCAGATACAGGCCTGCAGCGCGGTCACAGGAGAGGGCTTGAGGGTGCGATCGGATGTTGCTTTTGGGGGGGGGGGGTTGTCTCCTTGACTACGCACTATCGAGTTGAATTTCGAGTTCGCTTTTATTAATCTCCAGTTGACAGAGGTTAGAATGTAAACTCAAAATTTAACTCGTGCAAAGCTGATTTATCACTGGGTACTCGATTTCGAGTGCACTGGGGCCAGTTGGTGGTAATGGAAAAGCGCAATCCATCCAGAAAAATGGCGCCAGGCGTCAAAGGGCGCTACAAACAATGTGGACAATAACGGAATGTTACAATTTGTTGCATGTTCATCGACGCAGACCGATTTAACGTAGGTATACAGCAACAGGATTATGCATATTTTTACATTTTAACGACCAGTTTAACTGACAACGCGCGGGAATAGCTCCGACACTGTTTTTTTTTCAATACGCAGAATACCGAAATTCACGTATAGGTATATTTCTTTCTTTGGCAGGATGGTATGGACTGGATTTGCTAGAACTTGAAGGGCAACTGACAGACTCCAGTGCAGCTGCAGACGCGCAGACAAATGGCTCTCTAGTCAACTTTTCCTACACATTTGCAATTCCGTGATCGTTTATCAAACTCATCAGTAATGGTCACATTATTTTTGCGTCAATTTGTCTGCGTCAACTAGGATTTCAGCTTCACGCGTCGCAGAACGATCTCTGAATTAAATGCGAATGTTGAAAATTGAATAAATATTACAAAAGGCTAGTGAGGTATATCTCTCTGCGACAGGTGAAGCCAAAATCTGAGTTGACATAGACCAGTCGACACAGATGTGGCAACTAGTGTGTGGGCCGCCTTTGTATGACATTTTACATGAATGTTGACACTTGACTTTTGACACGATCTCGCGCAGTGCTAGCACGCCCCCTGTGTTTGCTGAAATAAAAATATTGCTTATGTGCTGGTATTTATGTACTTAAATATTATTTATACGCGGCAGCTGCCCGCTTTTCCCTATTTACACACGTAAAAAATTACATTGGCGCGCGGCCAGCTGACTCAGCTGAGTCTGGTGCGATGTTTTGTCGACTGCAGATGTTCGCGTGCGTTTTGTTATTGCAACCGCTCAAACAGGGTTTTTGCAGTTTGGTTGAGCCCGCGCGAGATCGTTGATGAAAGAAATGTTTTTTCAACGACAATGTCGCATTGTACAGAAGTTTTGGTTTATTGGCGCACCGCACACTGCAAAGTGTAACGATCGGGTCCGGACGTTTTAATTTCAGAATTATAAAGTCGGTTCGGACGATTTTATTTACGACACATCTAAAAAACTACTGAAATTTGGGTCGGTTCGGACGATTTTTAATTCCACCCCTCTTTTTTATTCCGCCTTTGAATTCCACCCATGCAAAAATCGTCCGAACTTCCCATTACACTTTGCAGTGTGCGGTGCGCCATTGTTTCACCCTAAGAAAGCGTTGTGTTCTTTGGATTTCTGAATTCAGCGTTTGTAGATCCGCGTGCAAAAACGTTCGAACATGAATAGAATGCAAACTTTCAGTGTGCAGTGCGCCACTCTGTACTATTGTAGTGCTGAATTGGATGGAAATGGACCACATTTCATACAGTATCATTTCCGATATCAATCAAACTGTCCGGAAAGAAACTCGCTGTCCTCACATAAATATATATTTACCTCCCAGGCATTTTCCTGCGCGCTACACTTGTTCCTTTGGCCAGCTAACATTAGGAGATTTGCCAACTTCCGACACTTCCCGATGAATTGTAGGAGACTATTTGTTGCGGAGGTGCAGACACACGACAATTCAGATTTGTATTCCTACACAAAGTTTTTCAATGTGCCACCAGGCATTTGGATACCGGCATGGAAACCAGAGTTTGATAGGCCTGGTTTTCATTGGTCAGTTTCAATTTGTTGTGGCTACAGTAGAAAACCTACTTTTGGTTTGACTTACCTAACATTCACCACTTACGTAACACTTACCACTTTTCTTTTCATTTGTCCACTTGTGAAATACGCACCAGTTCCTGATTCACAATTTCCGTCCCTAATGCCATCTCCTATTCAGCGCACGGGCAAAATGGAACCAGTGCACATAGCCTTCACTGACTTGCTGCACCGGCGCAGACTGCAAACTTTGCTGTCAGTTGATGACGGTGTTCACAGGGTGTGTCCTAAGTGAAACCGATTTGTAACTCCGCCCACTTTGAGTGCCTGTTTTCATTTAAGCTAGTTTCTGAACTGCGTCGCATGCGACTGTTGTCGAACACCTACATCATTTTCACATCCGATCACGGATACCATTTGGGGCAATTTGGGCTGATCAAGGGCAAGAACATGCCTTACGATTTCGATCTGCGAGGGCCGCTTTTGTGCTCAATTGAGAGTTCCTGGTGCGGCTTATGCTCGTTTGGGCACAATAAATAGGTTTTAAAAAAACGCAGCTTTGTGCTTTATTTATATTTATGTTTATCATTTAATACGTTGCCGATGGACAGAAATATCACACTTTGAAAGATTTAACAGTTTATAAACACTATACCATATTTCCTTGAATAATTCCGTTGGAAATAAATGTTTCATAATAAGTAAGTATTCCTTATTTATTCAGGCATTTATTCATGAAGAAAGATTAAATACTAGTAAAGTACGTTTTCCTGGAAAAAAAGTAAAGGTCACTATTTTTGAGATATTTCTACAGGATTATAACTCACAATCACTAATTTAATCTTATTTCTGTCAATTTTCACGTCCAAATTCACTATTTCATCTGTGTTTTTGCCTATTTTCAGCTTTACTTGACATTTGCAGAAAATGCCAACTTTCCCAATTTGAAGTGAATGATTTATATTATGTTTCTCAACATTTTTAGCCACTTCATTACATGTTACACGCGAAATGTGAGAGTGTGCAAAATGTGACACTTCAAAATTCATACTTCATCTGTTTTCTTTGTTGCTTATTTTCAGCTATTTTTGACATTTGCACAAAATGCCTATTTTCACACTTTGATGACCTATGACTCACTTACAGTAGGTATTAAAAGTGAATTTGTGAAGTTACGTGAAATGTGATAGTGAGCAAAATTGTAAATGTGAGAGCGTGCAAAGCTGCAAATGTGAGAGTGAGCAAAATTGTAAATGTGAGAGTGCACGAAGCTGCAAATGTGAGAGTGCGCGAAACTGCAAATGTGAGAGTGAGCAAAATTGTAAATCTGAGAGTGCACGAAGCTGCAAATGTGAGAGTGCGCGAAACTGCAAATGTGAGAGTGAGCAAAATTGTAAATGTGAGAGTGCACGAAGCTGCAAATGTGAGAGTGAGCAAAATTGTAAATGTGAGAGTGCACGAAGCTGCAAATGTGAGAGTGAGCAAAATTGTAAATGTGAGAGTGCATGAAGCTGCAAATGTGAGAGTGAGCAAAATTGTAAATGTGAGAGTGCACAAAGCTGCAAATGTGAGAGTGCGCGAAACTGCAAATGTGAGAGTGAGCAAAGCTGCAAATGTGAGAGTGAGCAAAATTGTAAATGTGAGAGTGCATGAAGCTGCAAATGTGAGAGTGCGTGAAACTGCAAATGTGAGAGTGAGCAAAGCTGCAAATGTGAGAGTGAGCAAAGCTGCAAATGTGAGAGTGAGCAAAATTGTAAATGTGAGAGTGCACAAAGCTGCAAATGTGAGAGTGAGCAAAATTGTAAATGTGAGAGTGCACGAAGCTGCAAATGTGAGAGTGCGTGAAACTGCAAATGTGAGAGTGAGCAAAGCTGCAAATGTGAGAGTGAGCAAAGCTGCAAATGTGAGAGTGAGCAAAATTGTAAATGTGAGAGTGCACAAAGCTGCAAATGTGAGAGTGAGCAAAATTGTAAATGTGAGAGTGCACAAAGCTGCAAATGTGAGAGTGCGCGAAGCTGCAAATGTGAGAGTGAGCAAAATTGTAAATGTGAGAGTGTGCAAAGCTGCAAATGTGAGAGTGAGCAAAATTGTAAATGTGAGAGTGCACGAAGCTGCAAATGTGAGAGTGCGCGAAACTGCAAATGTGAGAGTGAGCAAAATTGTAAATGTGAGAGTGAGCAAAATTGAAAATGTGAGGGGGAGTTGTTTGAGGGGGGGGAATAATAAATGTGAGAGTGGGCAAAATGGTGAATGTGAGGGGGAGTTGTTTGAGGGGGGGGGGCAAAATGGTAAATGTGAGGGGGAGTTGTTTGAGGGGGAGCAAAATAATAAATGTGAGAGTGAGCAAAATGGTAAATGTGAGAGTGAACAAAATGGTAAACGTGAGGGGGAGTTGTTTGAGGGGAGGGGACAAAATGGTAAATGTCAGAGTGAGCAAAATGGTAAATGTGAGAGTGAGCAAAATGGTAAATGTGAGGGGGGTTTGTTTGAGGGGGGGGAAATAATAAATGTGAGAGTGGGCAAAATGGTGAATGTGAGGGGGAGTTGTTTGAGGGGGGGGGGCAAAATGGTAAATGTGAGGGGGAGTTGTTTGAGGGGGAGCAAAATAATAAATGTGAGAGTGAGCAAAATGGTAAATGTGAGTCTGAACAAAATGGTAAACATGAGGGGGAGTTGTTTGAGGGGGGCAAAATGGTAAATGTGAGAGTGAGCAAAATGGTAAATGTGAGAGTGAACAAAATGGTAAACATGAGGGGCAGTTGTTTGTGGGGGGGGGGCAAAATGGTAAATGTGAGGGGGAGTTGTTTGAGGGGGAGCAAAATAATAAATGTGAGAGTGAGCAAAATGGTAAATGTGAGAGTGAACAAAATGGTAAACATGAGGGGGAGTTGTTTGAGGGGGAGCAAAATAATAAATGTGAGAGTGAGCAAAATGGTAAATGTGAGAGTGAACAAAATGGTAAACATGAGGGGCAGTTGTTTGTGGGGGGGGGGCAAAATTTTGAAAACTGATAAATTAGCTTTGAACACATTTGAGTATTCTAGAATGATATTTATCCCTCTGGAGGAGTGATTTACTATCTATATGAACCCCTGTGGCAGTTTAAATCTACAAAACCCCTGCCATTACATTTGCGCAAAATGGCCCTTTGCACACTAGTTTTTGACCAAACAACTTTTGAAATGTAAATGTGAGAGTGAGCAAAATTGTAAATGTGAGAGTGCACGAAGCTGCAAATGTGAGAGTGCGCGAAACTGCAAATGTGAGAGTGAGCAAAATTGTAAATGTGAGAGTGCACGAAGCTGCAAATGTGAGAGTGAGCAAAATTGTAAATGTGAGAGTGCACGAAGCTGCAAATGTGAGAGTGAGCAAAATTGTAAATGTGAGAGTGCATGAAGCTGCAAATGTGAGAGTGAGCAAAATTGTAAATGTGAGAGTGCACGAAGCTGCAAATGTGAGAGTGCGCGAAACTGCAAATGTGAGAGTGAGCAAAATTGTAAATGTGAGAGTGAGCAAAATTGAAAATGTGAGGGGGAGTTGTTTGAGGGGGGGAAATAATAAATGTGAGAGTGGGCAAAATGGTGAATGTGAGGGGGAGTTGTTTGAGGGGGGGGGGCAAAATGGTAAATGTGAGGGGGAGTTGTTTGAGGGGGAGCAAAATAATAAATGTGAGAGTGAGCAAAGCTGCAAATGTGAGAGTGAGCAAAATTGTAAATGTGAGAGTGCACGAAGCTGCAAATGTGAGAGTGAGCAAAATTGTAAATGTGAGAGTGCACGAAGCTGCAAATGTGAGAGTGAGCAAAATTGTAAATGTGAGAGTGCATGAAGCTGCAAATGTGAGAGTGCGCGAAGCTGCAAATGTGAGAGTGAGCAAAATTGTAAATGTGAGAGTGTGCAAAGCTGCAAATGTGAGAGTGAGCAAAATTGTAAATGTGAGAGTGCACGAAGCTGCAAATGTGAGAGTGCGCGAAACTGCAAATGTGAGAGTGAGCAAAATTGTAAATGTGAGAGTGAGCAAAATTGAAAATGTGAGGGGGAGTTGTTTGAGGGGGGGAAATAATAAATGTGAGAGTGGGCAAAATGGTGAATGTGAGGGGGAGTTGTTTGAGGGGGGGGGGCAAAATGGTAAATGTGAGGGGGAGTTGTTTGAGGGGGAGCAAAATAATAAATGTGAGAGTGAGCTAAGCTGCAAATGTGAGAGTGAGCAAAGCTTCAAATGTGAGAGTGAGCAAAGCTGCAAATGTGAGAGTGAGCAAAATGTAAATGTAAAATGTGAGGGGGAGTTGTTTGAGGGGGAGCAAAATAATAAATGTGAGAGTGAGCAAAGCTGCAAATGTGAGAGTGAGCAAAGCTGCAAATGTGAGAGTGAGCAAAGCTGCAAATGTGAGAGTGAGGAGTGAACCCCTGTGGCAGTTTAAATCTACAAAACCCCTGCCATTACATTTGCGCAAAATGGCCCTTTGCACACTAGTTTTTGACCAAACAACTTTTGAAATGTAAATGTGAGAGTGAGCAAAATTGTAAATGTGAGAGTGCACGAAGCTGCAAATGTGAGAGTGCGCGAAACTGCAAATGTGAGAGTGAGCAAAATTGTAAATGTGAGAGTGCACGAAGCTGCAAATGTGAGAGTGAGCAAAATTGTAAATGTGAGAGTGCACGAAGCTGCAAATGTGAGAGTGAGCAAAATTGTAAATGTGAGAGTGCATGAAGCTGCAAATGTGAGTGAGCAAAATTGTAAATGTGAGAGTGCACAAAGCTGCAAATGTGAGAGTGCGCGAAACTGCAAATGTGAGAGTGAGCAAAGCTGCAAATGTGAGAGTGAGCAAAATTGTAAATGTGAGAGTGCATGAAGCTGCAAATGTGAGAGTGCGTGAAACTGCAAATGTGAGAGTGAGCAAAGCTGCAAATGTGAGAGTGAGCAAAGCTGCAAATGTGAGAGTGAGCAAAATTGTAAATGTGAGAGTGCACAAAGCTGCAAATGTGAGAGTGAGCAAAATTGTAAATGTGAGAGTGCACGAAGCTGCAAATGTGAGAGTGCGCGAAACTGCAAATGTGAGAGTGAGCAAAATTGTAAATGTGAGAGTGCACGAAGCTGCAAATGTGAGAGTGCGCGAAACTGCAAATGTGAGACTGAGCAAAATTGTAAATGTGAGAGTGCACGAAGCTGCAAATGTGAGAGTAAGCAAAATTGTAAATGTGAGAGTGCATGAAGCTGCAAATGTGATAGTGCATGAAGCTGCAAATGTGATAGTGCGTGAAACTGCAAATGTGAGAGTGAGCAAAGCTGCAAATGTGAGAGTGAGCAAAGCTGCAAATGTGAGAGTGAGCAAAATTGTAAATGTGAGAGTGCACAAAGCTGCAAATGTGAGAGTGAGCAAAATTGTAAATGTGAGAGTGCACGAAGCTGCAAATGTGAGAGTGCGCGAAACTGCAAATGTGAGAGTGAGCAAAATTGTAAATGTGAGAGTGCACGAAGCTGCAAATGTGAGAGTGAGCAAAATTGTAAATGTGAGAGTGCACGAAGCTGCAAATGTGAGAGTGAGCAAAATTGTAAATGTGAGAGTGAACAAAATGGTAAACATGAGGGGCAGTTGTTTGTGGGGGGGGGCAAAATGGTAAATGTGAGGGGGAGTTGTTTGAGGGGGAGCAAAATAATAAATGTGAGAGTGAGCAAAATGGTAAATGTGAGAGTGAACAAAATGGTAAACATGAGGGGGAGTTGTTTGAGGGGGAGCAAAATAATAAATGTGAGAGTGAGCAAAATGGTAAATGTGAGAGTGAACAAAATGGTAAACATGAGGGGCAGTTGTTTGTGGGGGGGGGCAAAATTTTGAAAACTGATAAATTAGCTTTGAACACATTTGAGTATTCTAGAATGATATTTATCCCTCTGGAGGAGTGATTTACTATCTATATGAACCCCTGTGGCAGTTTAAATCTACAAAACCCCTGCCATTACATTTGCGCAAAATGGCCCTTTGCACACTAGTTTTTGACCAAACAACTTTTGGAATGTAAATGTGAGAGTGCACAAAGCTGCAAATGTGAGAGTGAGCAAAATTGTAAATGTGAGAGTGCACGAAGCTGCAAATGTGAGAGTGCGCGAAGCTGCAAATGTGAGAGTGAGCAAAATTGTAAATGTGAGAGTGTGCAAAGCTGCAAATGTGAGAGTGAGCAAAATTGTAAATGTGAGAGTGCACGAAGCTGCAAATGTGAGAGTGCGCGAAACTGCAAATGTGAGAGTGAGCAAAATTGTAAATGTGAGAGTGAGCAAAATTGAAAATGTGAGGGGGGTTTGTTTGAGGGGGGGAAATAATAAATGTGAGAGTGGGCAAAATGGTGAATGTGAGGGGGAGTTGTTTGAGGGGGGGGGCAAAATGGTAAATGTGAGGGGGAGTTGTTTGAGGGGGAGCAAAATAATAAATGTGAGAGTGAGCAAAATGGTAAATGTGAGTCTGAACAAAATGGTAAACATGAGGGGGAGTTGTTTGAGGGGGGCAAAATGGTAAATGTGAGAGTGAGCAAAATGGTAAATGTGAGAGTGAACAAAATGGTAAACATGAGGGGCAGTTGTTTGTGGGGGGGGGGCAAAATGGTAAATGTGAGGGGGAGTTGTTTGAGGGGGAGCAAAATAATAAATGTGAGAGTGAGCAAAATGGTAAATGTGAGAGTGAACAAAATGGTAAACATGAGGGGGAGTTGTTTGAGGGGGAGCAAAATAATAAATGTGAGAGTGAGCAAAATGGTAAATGTGAGAGTGAACAAAATGGTAAACATGAGGGGCAGTTGTTTGTGGGGGGGGGCAAAATTTTGAAAACTGATAAATTAGCTTTGAACACATTTGAGTATTCTAGAATGATATTTATCCCTCTGGAGGAGTGATTTACTATCTATATGAACCCCTGTGGCAGTTTAAATCTACAAAACCCCTGCCATTACATTTGCGCAAAATGGCCCTTTGCACACTAGTTTTTGACCAAACAACTTTTGAAATGTAAATGTGAGAGTGAGCAAAATTGTAAATGTGAGAGTGCACGAAGCTGCAAATGTGAGAGTGCGCGAAACTGCAAATGTGAGAGTGAGCAAAATTGTAAATGTGAGAGTGCACGAAGCTGCAAATGTGAGAGTGAGCAAAATTGTAAATGTGAGAGTGCACGAAGCTGCAAATGTGAGAGTGAGCAAAATTGTAAATGTGAGAGTGCATGAAGCTGCAAATGTGAGAGTGAGCAAAATTGTAAATGTGAGAGTGCACGAAGCTGCAAATGTGAGAGTGCGCGAAACTGCAAATGTGAGAGTGAGCAAAATTGTAAATGTGAGAGTGAGCAAAATTGAAAATGTGAGGGGGAGTTGTTTGAGGGGGGGAAATAATAAATGTGAGAGTGGGCAAAATGGTGAATGTGAGGGGGAGTTGTTTGAGGGGGGGGGGCAAAATGGTAAATGTGAGGGGGAGTTGTTTGAGGGGGAGCAAAATAATAAATGTGAGAGTGAGCAAAGCTGCAAATGTGAGAGTGAGCAAAATTGTAAATGTGAGAGTGCACGAAGCTGCAAATGTGAGAGTGAGCAAAATTGTAAATGTGAGAGTGCACGAAGCTGCAAATGTGAGAGTGAGCAAAATTGTAAATGTGAGAGTGCATGAAGCTGCAAATGTGAGAGTGCGCGAAGCTGCAAATGTGAGAGTGAGCAAAATTGTAAATGTGAGAGTGTGCAAAGCTGCAAATGTGAGAGTGAGCAAAATTGTAAATGTGAGAGTGCACGAAGCTGCAAATGTGAGAGTGCGCGAAACTGCAAATGTGAGAGTGAGCAAAATTGTAAATGTGAGAGTGAGCAAAATTGAAAATGTGAGGGGGAGTTGTTTGAGGGGGGGAAATAATAAATGTGAGAGTGGGCAAAATGGTGAATGTGAGGGGGAGTTGTTTGAGGGGGGGGGCAAAATGGTAAATGTGAGGGGGAGTTGTTTGAGGGGGAGCAAAATAATAAATGTGAGAGTGAGCTAAGCTGCAAATGTGAGAGTGAGCAAAGCTTCAAATGTGAGAGTGAGCAAAGCTGCAAATGTGAGAGTGAGCAAAATGTAAATGTAAAATGTGAGGGGGAGTTGTTTGAGGGGGGGAAATAATAAATGTGAGAGTGGGCAAAATGGTGAATGTGAGGGGGAGTTGTTTGAGGGGGGGGGGCAAAATGGTAAATGTGAGGGGGAGTTGTTTGAGGGGGAGCAAAATAATAAATGTGAGAGTGAGCAAAGCTGCAAATGTGAGAGTGAGCAAAGCTGCAAATGTGAGAGTGAGCAAAGCTGCAAATGTGAGAGTGAGGAGTGAACCCCTGTGGCAGTTTAAATCTACAAAACCCCTGCCATTACATTTGCGCAAAATGGCCCTTTGCACACTAGTTTTTGACCAAACAACTTTTGAAATGTAAATGTGAGAGTGAGCAAAATTGTAAATGTGAGAGTGCACGAAGCTGCAAATGTGAGAGTGCGCGAAACTGCAAATGTGAGAGTGAGCAAAATTGTAAATGTGAGAGTGCACGAAGCTGCAAATGTGAGAGTGAGCAAAATTGTAAATGTGAGAGTGCACGAAGCTGCAAATGTGAGAGTGAGCAAAATTGTAAATGTGAGAGTGCATGAAGCTGCAAATGTGAGTGAGCAAAATTGTAAATGTGAGAGTGCACAAAGCTGCAAATGTGAGAGTGCGCGAAACTGCAAATGTGAGAGTGAGCAAAGCTGCAAATGTGAGAGTGAGCAAAATTGTAAATGTGAGAGTGCATGAAGCTGCAAATGTGAGAGTGCGTGAAACTGCAAATGTGAGAGTGAGCAAAGCTGCAAATGTGAGAGTGAGCAAAGCTGCAAATGTGAGAGTGAGCAAAATTGTAAATGTGAGAGTGCACGAAGCTGCAAATGTGAGAGTGCGCGAAACTGCAAATGTGAGAGTGAGCAAAATTGTAAATGTGAGAGTGCACGAAGCTGCAAATGTGAGAGTGCGCGAAACTGCAAATGTGAGACTGAGCAAAATTGTAAATGTGAGAGTGCACGAAGCTGCAAATGTGAGAGTAAGCAAAATTGTAAATGTGAGAGTGCATGAAGCTGCAAATGTGAGAGTGCGTGAAACTGCAAATGTGAGAGTGAGCAAAGCTGCAAATGTGAGAGTGAGCAAAGCTGCAAATGTGAGAGTGAGCAAAATTGTAAATGTGAGAGTGCACAAAGCTGCAAATGTGAGAGTGAGCAAAATTGTAAATGTGAGAGTGCACGAAGCTGCAAATGTGAGAGTGCGCGAAACTGCAAATGTGAGAGTGAGCAAAATTGTAAATGTGAGAGTGCACGAAGCTGCAAATGTGAGAGTGAGCAAAATTGTAAATGTGAGAGTGCACGAAGCTGCAAATGTGAGAGTGAGCAAAATTGTAAATGTGAGAGTGAACAAAATGGTAAACATGAGGGGCAGTTGTTTGTGGGGGGGGGCAAAATGGTAAATGTGAGGGGGAGTTGTTTGAGGGGGAGCAAAATAATAAATGTGAGAGTGAGCAAAATGGTAAATGTGAGAGTGAACAAAATGGTAAACATGAGGGGGAGTTGTTTGAGGGGGAGCAAAATAATAAATGTGAGAGTGAGCAAAATGGTAAATGTGAGAGTGAACAAAATGGTAAACATGAGGGGCAGTTGTTTGTGGGGGGGGGGCAAAATTTTGAAAACTGATAAATTAGCTTTGAACACATTTGAGTATTCTAGAATGATATTTATCCCTCTGGAGGAGTGATTTACTATCTATATGAACCCCTGTGGCAGTTTAAATCTACAAAACCCCTGCCATTACATTTGCGCAAAATGGCCCTTTGCACACTAGTTTTTGACCAAACAACTTTTGGAATGTAAATGTGAGAGTGAGCAAAATGGTAAATGTGAGAGTGAGCAAAATGGTTTTGGGATTGGGATCAGGTGCCAGTTCCGCAAATTGAGAAGTGAGAATTAAAATGGCAAAAGCAAAAAGTGAAGTGAAATGGCAAGTAAATTGGCAAAAGTGAGTGAAAAAATAAAAAGTAATTTCTCTTCGCTTTGCCATTTTACTTCTCAATTCACTTCGCTTTTGCTATTTCACTTTGCATTTGCCATTTCACTTCACATTTGTCATTTCACTTCCCATTTGCCATTTTACTTCTCACTTCCCAATTTGCGGAATTGTCCCCAGTACTGCCAAATCCTGAAATTTTTCCAGGATTCATAATCGGGATCCTGTTTGAATTCCTTTGGTTGTATTTAAATCACTGTCAATTTATGTGACTTATCACCTTTAATTTATTGGATTTATCTTATTTACCTATTTATCTATCGAACTGCATAGGTAACTGTTGCTGCACATGCTATTAAGTCAATGAGAACCAGAAAACAGTAAACTCAGCCTGTGGAGTAAAACAAACAACTACTCACATGTGAAGTGAAAATATTAGGAACCTGAATAATAGGTGGTTCTCACAAAAAGTTTAGGTTGTTTGAAATTGTACACCATGCAATCATGCTCAATGTAGCTTTCCAAAATACAGGAATGTGAATGTGATTTTTTTATAGTAAGTGTGTCATCTCTGTATCATTTTTACTATGCATTACATTTGCACACAGTGGCGATTTTACAGTTTGATGTCAAATATCTTGTTGACAGTAGGTTTCTCACAATTCTGTCTGGAAACAAATGTCTAGACAATTGTCTATATGAGATTGGTTTCTTTCAATTACTTCAGATCTGATTTTATTATGTACTGCATTTTTAAATTCACATTTGAAAAAATTTGACTCAATTGAAGACAATTCAGATAACTGCCTTTCCCTTGGCCAAAATGGCTGCCATATATCTGAGTACATGTGATTCCAGTTTTCTCCTGTAAATGTGTTCAGTTGCACTGGTTCAGTGAGGTAGACAGTCTGACTGGGTGCACTGCCAGGCACAGTGCCAGAGCAACTTAGAAAAAGTTGTTTGCTCAACTGCAGGCAGAATACCCAAACAGTTGAGCTTGCAACTGTTTTGTAATCAGGCAATGAGAATTCATACGCTGAGTGTGCCAACAGTTGCACTTTATTGGCATCCTGTGAAGGCCACTGGAATACTGCCACTATTAACTATGTTTCAAGCACTGTTGAAATTTTTTGGTGGGTTTAGTATTCATATATAGTTCGCCACTGGTTTTTACCCAAACATACTGAGGTAACAAACACTGTGGACCCGACCCGAAATTTTCAGGACCAAATACCCAAACCCGAAACTTTTGAAATTCCCAACCCTAATCTCTACGGTAACTGATTAAGCTTTGGTTTCTTCTTTATGGGCCAATCACGTTTTGTGTAAATTTGTGTGTTTTGTGTTTTGTCCAGTGACAATTTTCAATTATTTAGATTTTCTGCACACTTCGAGGTGTGATTGGACTAAATTTATCCTTTATTTTTACATATGTCACATGAATTCAATAGTTTATTTCAGCTGTACATGGCCGAAATTTGAAGAATCGTAAACTCCGCAGTGTGGTATTACTTTGCGTAGGGCCATTGCGTTAAAAAATCACTGTTTCCATTGGCCCTGCGCACACTAGTTTTCACACGAAATTTCAAAAATTCATAAATGAGCTTTGAACGTGTCCGACTTTTCCTCAATGAGTCATTTATAATCTCTGTCAACTGTAGTTGACGGCCACCTAATTGTAGAAAACTCAAATGCGTTCTAAGCTGATTTGTGAGTTTTCGAAATTTCGTGTGAAAACTAGTGTGCGCAGGCACATTGACGCATTGTTAGCCCGAAAGAATTTTCCATCGCCGTTTTAGGTTGCTCCCATTTACTTTTGTGACGCCCCCTCTGTTGCGCTTGTATTTATTTTCCGCCTTCCATTTTCATTCCACCCAGCAGAACAGCGCGCCAGATGTTTTTTTCGCAGCCGCGCGGCTGGCGTCAACGAATCTGGGCCGACCTCTGCGCGCTGTGAATGCCCCCCCTCCACCCCCCAGATGGTTAGCCTCTCAGTACTCGCGCGTGTGCGAATGTCGCTTTTTTCGCAGGCCGGCTGGCGTGGTCCAAAACCTGGTGCCAGTCACAACCCCTGTAAAGTTTTGTCAAATCTCATACAAATTTGTCAATTGTCATGCAAAGTTCAGAAATAAAAGCTTTTGTTTTGATTTTACATGATATTTGACACTTGGGCCCAGGACTGCTGACCCAGGTGCCAGTCTCGCGCTCTGAAATATAAATTTTCATACAAATAAGTTCATTGTCATGTAAAGTGTCAAAAGTTCTTTTCGCTTTGTTTATTTTGATTGGCATTCTACATGACACTTGACTTTACAGCGATGGAATGCGGGATTGCTCCCAGGGGCCAGTCCCGCAAGTTTACACGTAGAGTCAAAAGTCAAATGACAAATGATAACTAAGGAGTAATGACAAGTGACAAGTTAAAAGTCAAGAGTATAGTCAAGTCAAATGACAAGTTACAAGTCAAGAGTAAAGTTATGAGACAAATGGAAAATGATAGAAAATTTTATAAAAATAAAGAAAAGGGAACAAATAAATTCAGATCTAGAGAGCATCATTTCCAATGGGAATCCCAGGGAACTCCTAACTTGACTCCTTACTTTGAGTTTGTCATTTGTCATTTCACTTTACGTTTTACTTTGAACTTATCACTTGTCATTTGACTTGACTCTTGACTTTTCACTCTTAACTTGTCAACTTGCCTGACTGGCACCAGGGCATAGTTAAATGTAGAAAGTGGTGCTAAAGCATTTGTTAGATTAAAGCACCATGTCTAGTGCCATGGTTTAATATGAAATCAAGCAGAATGTAGTTTTTCTCAATGCATGAATGTAAATGTGACTTTTAGAAAAGAAAGTGAGCCATTTCTGTATCAATTTTACTATGCATCACATTTGCACAAAATGGTCGAATGTCGGTAGCCATTTTGCAGGGCATTTTACACGAATTTTGACGCTTAGGACATTTGACGCTGTCATTTTACGGGGTCTTTTACATGGCATTTTACACGCCACTTGACATTTCTGCGGGCATTTCACGGGGTGCGGGACTGGCGCCCGGTGACGGCGGCCAAGGCGAGCCACATCGCCGACGGTCGTGCTCAGGGACCGGCCCTGGCAGATACAGGCCTGCAGCGCGGTCACAGGAGAGGGCTTGAGGGTGCGATCGGATGTTGCTTTTGGGGGGGGGGGGTTGTCTCCTTGACTACGCACTATCGAGTTGAATTTCGAGTTCGCTTTTATTAATCTCCAGTTGACAGAGGTTAGAATGTAAACTCAAAATTTAACTCGTGCAAAGCTGATTTATCACTGGGTACTCGATTTCGAGTGCACTGGGGCCAGTTGGTGGTAATGGAAAAGCGCAATCCATCCAGAAAAATGGCGCCAGGCGTCAAAGGGCGCTACAAACAATGTGGACAATAACGGAATGTTACAATTTGTTGCATGTTCATCGACGCAGACCGATTTAACGTAGGTATACAGCAACAGGATTATGCATATTTTTACATTTTAACGACCAGTTTAACTGACAACGCGCGGGAATAGCTCCGACACTGTTTTTTTTTCAATACGCAGAATACCGAAATTCACGTATAGGTATATTTCTTTCTTTGGCAGGATGGTATGGACTGGATTTGCTAGAACTTGAAGGGCAACTGACAGACTCCAGTGCAGCTGCAGACGCGCAGACAAATGGCTCTCTAGTCAACTTTTCCTACACATTTGCAATTCCGTGATCGTTTATCAAACTCATCAGTAATGGTCACATTATTTTTGCGTCAATTTGTCTGCGTCAACTAGGATTTCAGCTTCACGCGTCGCAGAACGATCTCTGAATTAAATGCGAATGTTGAAAATTGAATAAATATTACAAAAGGCTAGTGAGGTATATCTCTCTGCGACAGGTGAAGCCAAAATCTGAGTTGACATAGACCAGTCGACACAGATGTGGCAACTAGTGTGTGGGCCGCCTTTGTATGACATTTTACATGAATGTTGACACTTGACTTTTGACACGATCTCGCGCAGTGCTAGCACGCCCCCTGTGTTTGCTGAAATAAAAATATTGCTTATGTGCTGGTATTTATGTACTTAAATATTATTTATACGCGGCAGCTGCCCGCTTTTCCCTATTTACACACGTAAAAAATTACATTGGCGCGCGGCCAGCTGACTCAGCTGAGTCTGGTGCGATGTTTTGTCGACTGCAGATGTTCGCGTGCGTTTTGTTATTGCAACCGCTCAAACAGGGTTTTTGCAGTTTGGTTGAGCCCGCGCGAGATCGTTGATGAAAGAAATGTTTTTTCAACGACAATGTCGCATTGTACAGAAGTTTTGGTTTATTGGCGCACCGCACACTGCAAAGTGTAACGATCGGGTCCGGACGTTTTAATTTCAGAATTATAAAGTCGGTTCGGACGATTTTATTTACGACACATCTAAAAAACTACTGAAATTTGGGTCGGTTCGGACGATTTTTAATTCCACCCCTCTTTTTTATTCCGCCTTTGAATTCCACCCATGCAAAAATCGTCCGAACTTCCCATTACACTTTGCAGTGTGCGGTGCGCCATTGTTTCACCCTAAGAAAGCGTTGTGTTCTTTGGATTTCTGAATTCAGCGTTTGTAGATCCGCGTGCAAAAACGTTCGAACATGAATAGAATGCAAACTTTCAGTGTGCAGTGCGCCACTCTGTACTATTGTAGTGCTGAATTGGATGGAAATGGACCACATTTCATACAGTATCATTTCCGATATCAATCAAACTGTCCGGAAAGAAACTCGCTGTCCTCACATAAATATATATTTACCTCCCAGGCATTTTCCTGCGCGCTACACTTGTTCCTTTGGCCAGCTAACATTAGGAGATTTGCCAACTTCCGACACTTCCCGATGAATTGTAGGAGACTATTTGTTGCGGAGGTGCAGACACACGACAATTCAGATTTGTATTCCTACACAAAGTTTTTCAATGTGCCACCAGGCATTTGGATACCGGCATGGAAACCAGAGTTTGATAGGCCTGGTTTTCATTGGTCAGTTTCAATTTGTTGTGGCTACAGTAGAAAACGCGTTTTTTCATGACCCTGTTTTTTATATTTATTTTTTTGTCCGTTTTTGCATAACAGCATTTTAAATCATGTTGTGGGACATGTCCAAGCAGGAAAAGCCTTGGTGCCAGCATTTTATGTCCATTTTCGTGTGAATGGTTTTGTTTATTACACTTGCTTACCATTATGTGGAAATGTAGCAGACCATAAAATTGGTGCAAAATACACACAAAAGTGCTACCACCAAGTCTATTTTTGCTTGGAAATGTTCCATGGCATGTTTTAGAATGTTGTTTTTTTGTGTGCAAAAAAGCACAACAAAAGTAGATAAATAGGGGACGCTTTATTGGAATGGGGTCGTACTAATACAGTATTTACGGTACTTATGCACTAGGTATTTTGCAATGACCCCATCAAAAACGTATTTTATACCAACTAATTCCTGCATCTACTCAATCATTCTTTAAAATACATCAACATCAATATCACATCTACAGGCGTCGCTGTCGGGGCCGCACAGCCTCACGCTGGACGTGCAGCGGGCGTCGGACTGCTTCAGACTGGACAAGTTCGACGATTTCACGCTGTGCTACGAGCGAGTGCTCAACATCGCCGCGCGACTGTCGCCCAAGCATAGGAAATCTAGTTGGTTTGCAGTGTTTATTGTAGGTGTGAAATTTGGATTTGTAGAAAATGTTCAACTCTGTGATATCGGTTGTGAAATTTTTACCGTGCACTGAAACAAAGTTGTGTTTAGATTTGACGAATCAAAAACCCGTCCAAAATATTTTGTGCATTTGTCTGTCCTCGGGCCAGCCCTGAGTGCATGCATCCAAAAAACATGCCATTTTAACGTCTCTATCTGATATAGCATACCGTAGTACCTCGAATCATCCCCCTCTTGAATTAATTTATGTGCTGTCCGCCGAGTAAAATTTTTGCAAAATACCTAGTGCTTAGTACTAAAAATTTTGGCCGATGTTTTTAAAAAACAACAACAAACATTTCGGACGTCATGTTTAAAAAAAAAACGTTTATAAAAAAACATCGGCCAACCCTAGGCATGAATATGACAACAATTGGTGAAACTTCGGGACAACTTCGTACCCAGGCGGCGACCCAAATGTCAACAAATGTCGCCAACGTCTTGAATCCGTTGCGTTTTAATAAGGGGCTAAAGTTTAGGAGGGGGCGCCGCCCCCCCCCCCGTTCGCCGGGACCCGTATACAACTCATATACAATATTACTCCAGCTTTCGGGAATCGTGTGTAGGTACGTGTATACAACAATACTGTGTACCCTGCTTCGGGTGCCATGCGAACATTCCACTGAAATTTGAGACAGCTTCCGGATTCTATCCTTCACATGTTAATATGTCAATTTACTGAGAGCTGCAATCTCCCCACTGTGTTAAGTTCATGCACACATTTTGGCATTGTCCCAAATAGAGCCACTCGCCCTGTTTCTCGCAGACAAATACGGCACCGGTGTCGAAGTTCTCACTGTATCCGATCAGGAAGCCAATCAAAACAAAAGTTCAACTGCAAGTGCCGCTGCGATCGCGCCCGCAGATAAGCCTACGGGCGGCAGCGGCAAAAAGAAACAGAAATTGCAGATCCCTTTGAGGGAGGAGTCAATGGACTCGCCGTTGGATATGGATTCGTTGGATGAATTTCGATCTCAGAAGTCCTCAGAAAAGCGAGTTAATAATGCCCGTTTTGGCCCACCAATGGCAAGGAAACAGTCTATGAGGGACTATGAGAGGCAGAAAACGGACTCGAGCAGGTGAATTTTTAAACGGCGTTTACACTGTCACATGTGCCGACAGAATTTTTTTTGGCTTTCTTGTCATAAAATTTTAATATTTGTTGTGTCGGAAAGCCCCCCCCCGTTCCCGGGGTGAGACCGTAAAAAATACGGGGAGATGCAACTTATTAACACTTATGCAACGTACACATTTTTCAATGTTTGTGCAAAAATTTTGCGCGCAAGCGCGCATTCCATCCCTCCAACAGATAATTATCAGCGGATCTGTCCCCGTAGGCACAAATTCCTAAACTGCTCTTGATTGTGTGCCCGTCGCTGTATACATATGTATTTACGTGTATTCATACAGCAACAACGGTTTCTGGCGCCAGTGCCAACGCCAACGGCGCCATGGCGTGGCGCCAACGAATGGCGCCAGCGCCATGCCGCCATTCCGTCACTGTGTAGGAAAAATTTTATGGGAAGGGTCTGAGCCCCCCCCCCGTTCGCCGGGCTCCGTAAACAAACAGCCCCCCGCTCAAAAATCCTGGATACGTCCCTGCTTAGGAGAAACAGTAATTTTCATATATGACATAATGACACGCACACATTCAAGTTGTGAAGACAACAGCCGACATCCTATCGCAGCCATCGAATACAGTCGTGGCTGCCTGCCAAGGTAATGGAGCGACCCACGACAGCGGCAGAGCGCCAGCGATTACTGGCTACCCAGCGCGACCCGTATCCTAATCCGCAGCATGACCCGTATCCTAACCCGCAACGCGAATCGTATCCTAATCCGGCTGGATACACGGGCGGATGGCCGAAAACGAACTATGAAAGGCCCAATTTCAAGCTGCCTACAACTGCTAGAGATAGGGCGATGGGCGCCGCTGCGCGCGGCCCTGTTATACCCGTTGCTGCACAGCAAAAAGACGTCACCTTTGATCAGGAATTGTATATGATGCAGTTGCAGGTGGATTTTCTGGCAACGTTTTAATTGATAACAAAAATAAACAGTTGATTGATATTATTCCATGCATTATTATTACAGGCCATGGATCCTTCGAGCAGGGCACGTTTACTGGCTTCTCAGGTATAGCATGAAATTGATATTTTACACGACCGTGTGCCGGTGCTCATGTAAACCCGGCGCTCACGTAGGCCCATTTTTCCATCATGCTGATATTTTATAAGTAAGCATCGTGAGCACCGGTTTTACATGAGCACGGGGTTTTCGTTTTAGACATCTAGTCCGTCATTGATTGGTACGTTCCACTGAGAATTCGAAATCAGTTGAGAATTGGCTGTAGGGTTCAGCGCAAAAATGTTTTTTCTTCTCAAGGACACGAAATTTACTGTTGCAAAAGTCTTGGCGTGAAAATCAGCCAAGTGTATTCTGGCGAACGCGCCAAACACTAGCAAACCTCTCGCCGAAAATAGAGCATTTTTCATCCTATACTTCCAGGGAATACACACCGCTGACCCGGCGGCCGCAGCTTCGGTTGCGGCGCAGCAAAACCGCCCACACGTTCCCATGGCAACCGTGAATCCCCAGGGGTATGGGGCATCGCCACCTGTAGCTGTACCTTCGATGGCAGCTGGTACTGGGTCAAATTGGGGTCTGTTTTCGTGGCTACGTTGTGTATTGGCCGGACAAAAACACGATAAAACTCAAGTTTGACCCACTCGTACTCGCAGCCGGGCAACGTACGGTTACTGTGGGCAGTCCGGACATTGAGTGTTTGGGCATGGTCAGCGGCGGCGGCTCGTCAGAACATGATGATCGCAGGGCGAGACTGCTGCAGGAGGCTCAACAGTTGGCTGCCGCTTCGAAGGCTGTCAGACCCTATGTAGGTTGCGGTAGGGTTTGAGGTTGTTACGCTTTTTCGGGCAAATAATTTCAATTTCTTGACAGTTGCAAATATAAGTTCACAAAAGAATTAAAATAGGGACAGAAAAGGAAATATTCTGGATGCTTGTATTTATGTAACATAAATATTTATTCCTTTTGAAATGGCGTAGGCCTAGTAGTCATTTAAACCCATTGTTCATCTAGACCCGCTGCTCATCTACTTCTAATCTAATAATCTGAAAAAATACATGACCTACACATGCAAATCGCTAATTTCGATTTGCAAACAAATTCGCAACTAGTGTGCGGGCCACTATTTTAATAAACATGCAAATAAAAAACACCCACCCCCAGCCCGCCACCCCAATGGAGCCTTCAGCAGTGCAGCCGCGCACATCAGCAAATGTGGGCTCGACCAGCCAGGCGAACACGTCGGGCGAGCGACTGATCTCGGAGCTGTCCAGCACGCTGCAGCGCACCAGGGGCACCGACCCGTCCAGCACGGATATTAGCAAGGTGGCCAAGGCCATCGCCGAGTGGGCCGCCGATTCACTGTGTCGGTGCTTTGTGGGGTCTTTTTGGGAGGGTATTATGAACACTGGGAGGTGGTGGTGAAGTGACAAATTTGAGGCGAAGTGTATTTTCCAGCTAAATTTTTGGTGCGCATCTGGCACTCTTGTGACCTTTTGACACTGCGTTTGAACATTCACAAAAGCTTGACTAAATATCAATATTGACCGAAATTTGTCAACTGATATGGCATATCACCGGATTCTGAATTGATTTTCCGGACCTATTTATCTCCCTCACCAATTTATTTATTTACCATTGTGCTACAGTGACACGTCGGCAAGGAGGGGAAACTACCGCCGGTTCACCTCTGGCGCGCAATGCAGCCTGGTTTGTCTGTTATGAGGCATTCAGTTCAGGGGTCTCCTAGGGGGGGGGCTGGGGGGGAGCTGCCCCCCAAATCCGCCAGCTATCTATCTATCCCGGAGACAAATTGTTTGGCCATCTATCCCCCAAATCGGCCTACTATCTACCTAACTGACACGATTTTTGAGAAATTTTGCTTCAATTTTCGCTCAAAATCGCTAATTTTCCTACCATTTTATACTTTTTCACCTTCAAAATCGCGGCTTTCCTTTATACACATGTTATATACCTTTTTAGCCATTTTTGCCTGTTTAGCTACTTTTAACCTGTTTTAAGCGATTTTTCCCCTTTCTGCCTCCTATGCATTCAAAAAGCCTATATATTTTGCCCCCGCGAGCCCCCCCCCCAGCCCCCCCGGCAGAAAATTTTTGCAGCTATCTATCCCTCCGGAGGAGCGATTTGCGATCTATCTATCCGCGAAGGCCAAAATCTTGGAGACCCCTGATTCAGTCGTTTGCAATCTATGTTATGTGTTGAATTATTTGTGCAGGAATGACATGGATACGGCCATTCTCCCGTCTAGACACCGGATATAAATTCAAAGTGAAATTATCACCACAGAAGTTCGTTGGAAGTATTGGAAATTGTGAGTTCGAATTGAGAAACTTTATTATCCCATCACTGGAACAAAATTCCTGGGGTTGGCAATCCGCCAACATTCAAAGTATGGAAGGTTTCTCTGGTGGTGCCTCGCGGGAACCTTCAGCGCTTCATCCGAACTTCAAATGCCATATAATTCGCAATCAAGATGCTTTTCCAAGAACCCAAAATTAATATTGAGAAGAAAACACCCCTTACCCTGTATTGAACGATATGCAGGAACGACATGGATACGGCCATTCTACCGTCAAGACCCAGGATATGATTTTTGACATTTTTCAACGCCTGCATCTCTGTAAAGTTTTAGAAAAAAAAAATTTTTTGTAAAGCTTCGTTCACAATTGTTTTAAGCTAGGCAGAAATAATTGTTCGTGGGGGTTATTGGTTATAAAATATTGCAGTACAAAAAAAACTTGGCTTTTAGATACTTCACTCAATAGTACGCGTGTTATTTTGTTGCCATTGATTACGTGATCTGTGGATGTTTTAACAATTATGTTCATAAATACCTTGATGTAAATTTGCCAAGAGTCAAAAAAGTTGGTTTACTACGCACTTAAGCATCATAAACGGCAGTTGACGGATTGACACATCTCAGGGTCACTTGCATTTTGCAAGTGAGCACCGGGTCATATAATCACGTGTCGGTATCAGTCATACAGTATTTCCTCGAAATACCCCCCCTTGAATTAACCCCCCTTCGAAATACCCCCAGGTGTTTTTGAGCTGGGGGAAAAATAACCCCCCTTGAATTAATCCCCCCTCGAAATACCCCCAGGTGTTTTTGAGCTGGGTAAAAAGTAACCCCCCCTTGAATTAATCCCCCCCTCGGAATACCCCCCGTCTGAAATTTACATCATGTATGCAATGTACATTATGTATATATTGGTCGCAGTTTGCATCGCAGCTACACATATACTAGTTTGTGTAGCGATGCATGTTGTTATGTCCAATGATGGGTAAGTTCTCCAAAAAAAAACACTTTCTGTGTTTTGAGTTTTTCAAAAATGAATACCTGTGTTTTGAGTTTTTTTCTTGAAAAAAACTTGAGTAACTCTGTTTTTATTTCTGTGTTTATTGTAAAAACTCGAGTTTTTTGAGTTTCTTCTAAAAAAACTCAATTTTTTTTCCAAAAAAATCGAGTTTTCCGCCCAAAATTTTTGATTTACAGCATTTCGATCTGGAAACAGTGGTTTTCTTATAAAATATTGGTTTTGCACATGTTTTAACCCCACATAACATTTGTGTATTCATTCAAGTGTCGAAAAAGTCCATAAAAATGTCCTCAATGAGGACATCCACCCACATCACAACACCAGCATCAACAAAATGCTCACAAACGACAATTTATGCAGTACTCCAAAATTCCATAAAAAAAGTCCATAAATATGTCAACAATGAAGACATCAACATCACAACACCAGCAACAAAATGTCCAGAAATGATAATTTACGCAGTACTCCAAAATTCTTCAATGGATGTGCACTGTATGGAAGACTATGGAATTGATTTGAACTACAACTACCATATTACCTCGAAACACCCCCATGGGGGTTTATTATTTCATCAGAAAGTTTTGTAAGGATCATAGAAAATAGTAGGCATTTACGTACCCAAAACAGGTTATAAATGCGTACAAACAGGATATATTTGAAATAAACATGTAGATAGCTACACAACCTAGTACAGTCTGTGTAGCTGCGATGCAAATTAGTAGTAATAAATACATCATGTACATTGGATACATGATGTACATCATCCCGGATGGGGGTATTTCGGGGGGGGGGGGGGGGGCGGGGCTTATTATTTCACCAGTCCATTTTGAGGGGAGTTTATTCAAGGGGGGGGGGTTAATTCAAGGTAATAAGGTATACTTTAATGTCGAAACTTAAATTGTCAAATCCACCTTGAGATGTGCATGCCATCTTGAATTTCTTTTTTTGTACCATTTTAAAATATGAATACATTATGTACATAAATATTTACATACCATAAATAGATGCTTATCTTATCTTGTTTAGTTTAACTGAATTAATGTGCATTCAACCGCTTCGCTGAAAAAAAACACAAAAACTCAAAAAACTTTTCTGTGTTTCCGTGTTTCTGTGTTTCTGTGTTCTCCAAAAAAAACTCATTTGAGTTTTGAGTTTTTCAAAATTTATGAGTTTCCGTGTAAATCCGTGTAATGAGTAAATTTTGCAATGTAGGCATTTTAGAGGTATGGTTCTTTACAAAACTTTAAACTGTTTCCATTGGCCCTGCGCACACTAGTTTTCACACGAAATTTCAAAAATTCATAAATGAGCTTTGAACGTGTCCGACTTTTCCTCAATGAGTCATTTATAATCTATGTCAACTGTAGTTGACGGCCACCTAATTGTAGAAAACTCAAATGCGTTCTAAGCTGATTTGTGAGTTTTCGAAATTTCGTGTGAAAACTAGTGTGCGCAGGCACATTGACGCATTGTTAGCCCGAAAGAATTTTCCATCGCCGTTTTAGGTTGCTCCCATTTACTTTTGTGACGCCCCCTCTGTTGCGCTTGTATTTATTTTCCGCCTTCCATTTTCATTCCACCCAGCAGAACAGCGCGCCAGATGTTTTTTTCGCAGCCGCGCGGCTGGCGTCAACGAATCTGGGCCGACCTCTGCGCGCTGTGAATGCCCCCCCTCCACCCCCCAGATGGTTAGCCTCTCAGTACTCGCGCGTGTGCGAATGTCGCTTTTTTCGCAGGCCGGCTGGCGTGGTCCAAAACCTGGTGCCAGTCACAACCCCTGTAAAGTTTTGTCAAATCTCATACAAATTTGTCAATTGTCATGCAAAGTTCAGAAATAAAAGCTTTTGTTTTGATTTTACATGATATTTGACACTTGGGCCCAGGACTGCTGACCCAGGTGCCAGTCTCGCGCTCTGAAATATAAATTTTCATACAAATAAGTTCATTGTCATGTAAAGTGTCAAAAGTTCTTTTCGCTTTGTTTATTTTGATTGGCATTCTACATGACACTTGACTTTACAGCGATGGAATGCGGGATTGCTCCCAGGGGCCAGTCCCGCAAGTTTACACGTAGAGTCAAAAGTCAAATGACAAATGATAACTAAGGAGTAATGACAAGTGACAAGTTAAAAGTCAAGAGTATAGTCAAGTCAAATGACAAGTTACAAGTCAAGAGTAAAGTTATGAGACAAATGGAAAATGATAGAAAATTTTATAAAAATAAAGAAAAGGGAACAAATAAATTCAGATCTAGAGAGCATCATTTCCAATGGGAATCCCAGGGAACTCCTAACTTGACTCCTTACTTTGAGTTTGTCATTTGTCATTTCACTTTACGTTTTACTTTGAACTTATCACTTGTCATTTGACTTGACTCTTGACTTTTCACTCTTAACTTGTCAACTTGCCTGACTGGCACCAGGGCATAGTTAAATGTAGAAAGTGGTGCTAAAGCATTTGTTAGATTAAAGCACCATGTCTAGTGCCATGGTTTAATATGAAATCAAGCAGAATGTAGTTTTTCTCAATGCATGAATGTAAATGTGACTTTTAGAAAAGAAAGTGAGCCATTTCTGTATCAATTTTACTATGCATCACATTTGCACAAAATGGTCGAATGTCGGTAGCCATTTTGCAGGGCATTTTACACGAATTTTGACGCTTAGGACATTTGACGCTGTCATTTTACGGGGTCTTTTACATGGCATTTTACACGCCACTTGACATTTCTGCGGGCATTTCACGGGGTGCGGGACTGGCGCCCGGTGACGGCGGCCAAGGCGAGCCACATCGCCGACGGTCGTGCTCAGGGACCGGCCCTGGCAGATACAGGCCTGCAGCGCGGTCACAGGAGAGGGCTTGAGGGTGCGATCGGATGTTGCTTTTGGGGGGGGGGGGTTGTCTCCTTGACTACGCACTATCGAGTTGAATTTCGAGTTCGCTTTTATTAATCTCCAGTTGACAGAGGTTAGAATGTAAACTCAAAATTTAACTCGTGCAAAGCTGATTTATCACTGGGTACTCGATTTCGAGTGCACTGGGGCCAGTTGGTGGTAATGGAAAAGCGCAATCCATCCAGAAAAATGGCGCCAGGCGTCAAAGGGCGCTACAAACAATGTGGACAATAACGGAATGTTACAATTTGTTGCATGTTCATCGACGCAGACCGATTTAACGTAGGTATACAGCAACAGGATTATGCATATTTTTACATTTTAACGACCAGTTTAACTGACAACGCGCGGGAATAGCTCCGACACTGTTTTTTTTTCAATACGCAGAATACCGAAATTCACGTATAGGTATATTTCTTTCTTTGGCAGGATGGTATGGACTGGATTTGCTAGAACTTGAAGGGCAACTGACAGACTCCAGTGCAGCTGCAGACGCGCAGACAAATGGCTCTCTAGTCAACTTTTCCTACACATTTGCAATTCCGTGATCGTTTATCAAACTCATCAGTAATGGTCACATTATTTTTGCGTCAATTTGTCTGCGTCAACTAGGATTTCAGCTTCACGCGTCGCAGAACGATCTCTGAATTAAATGCGAATGTTGAAAATTGAATAAATATTACAAAAGGCTAGTGAGGTATATCTCTCTGCGACAGGTGAAGCCAAAATCTGAGTTGACATAGACCAGTCGACACAGATGTGGCAACTAGTGTGTGGGCCGCCTTTGTATGACATTTTACATGAATGTTGACACTTGACTTTTGACACGATCTCGCGCAGTGCTAGCACGCCCCCTGTGTTTGCTGAAATAAAAATATTGCTTATGTGCTGGTATTTATGTACTTAAATATTATTTATACGCGGCAGCTGCCCGCTTTTCCCTATTTACACACGTAAAAAATTACATTGGCGCGCGGCCAGCTGACTCAGCTGAGTCTGGTGCGATGTTTTGTCGACTGCAGATGTTCGCGTGCGTTTTGTTATTGCAACCGCTCAAACAGGGTTTTTGCAGTTTGGTTGAGCCCGCGCGAGATCGTTGATGAAAGAAATGTTTTTTCAACGACAATGTCGCATTGTACAGAAGTTTTGGTTTATTGGCGCACCGCACACTGCAAAGTGTAACGATCGGGTCCGGACGTTTTAATTTCAGAATTATAAAGTCGGTTCGGACGATTTTATTTACGACACATCTAAAAAACTACTGAAATTTGGGTCGGTTCGGACGATTTTTAATTCCACCCCTCTTTTTTATTCCGCCTTTGAATTCCACCCATGCAAAAATCGTCCGAACTTCCCATTACACTTTGCAGTGTGCGGTGCGCCATTGTTTCACCCTAAGAAAGCGTTGTGTTCTTTGGATTTCTGAATTCAGCGTTTGTAGATCCGCGTGCAAAAACGTTCGAACATGAATAGAATGCAAACTTTCAGTGTGCAGTGCGCCACTCTGTACTATTGTAGTGCTGAATTGGATGGAAATGGACCACATTTCATACAGTATCATTTCCGATATCAATCAAACTGTCCGGAAAGAAACTCGCTGTCCTCACATAAATATATATTTACCTCCCAGGCATTTTCCTGCGCGCTACACTTGTTCCTTTGGCCAGCTAACATTAGGAGATTTGCCAACTTCCGACACTTCCCGATGAATTGTAGGAGACTATTTGTTGCGGAGGTGCAGACACACGACAATTCAGATTTGTATTCCTACACAAAGTTTTTCAATGTGCCACCAGGCATTTGGATACCGGCATGGAAACCAGAGTTTGATAGGCCTGGTTTTCATTGGTCAGTTTCAATTTGTTGTGGCTACAGTAGAAAACGCGTTTTTTCATGACCCTGTTTTTTATATTTATTTTTTTGTCCGTTTTTGCATAACAGCATTTTAAATCATGTTGTGGGACATGTCCAAGCAGGAAAAGCCTTGGTGCCAGCATTTTATGTCCATTTTCGTGTGAATGGTTTTGTTTATTACACTTGCTTACCATTATGTGGAAATGTAGCAGACCATAAAATTGGTGCAAAATACACACAAAAGTGCTACCACCAAGTCTATTTTTGCTTGGAAATGTTCCATGGCATGTTTTAGAATGCTGTTTTTTTGTGTGCAAAAAAGCACAACAAAAGTAGATAAATAGGGGACGCTTTATTGGAATGGGGTCGTACTAATACAGTATTTACGGTACTTATGCACTAGGTATTTTGCAATGACCCCATCAAAAACGTATTTTATACCAACTAATTCCTGCATCTACTCAATCCTTCTTAAAAATACATCAACATCAATATCACATCTACAGGCGTCGCTGTCGGGGCCGCACAGCCTCACGCTGGACGTGCAGCGGGCGTCGGACTGCTTCAGACTGGACAAGTTCGACGATTTCACGCTGTGCTACGAGCGAGTGCTCAACATCGCCGCGCGACTGTCGCCCAAGCATAGGAAATCTAGTTGGTTTGCGGTGTTTATTGTAGGTGTGAAATTTGGATTTGTAGAAAATTTTCAACTCTGTGATATCGGTTGTGAAATTTTTGCCGTGCACTGAAACAAAGATGTGTTTGGATTTGACGAATCAAAAACCTGCCCAAAATATTTTGTGCATTTGTCTGTCCTCGGGTCAGCCCCGAGTGCATGCATCCAAAGAACATGCCACACTGAGAAGTGCGCGATTGCGAGCTTTTATGAAGTACAAAAAAAATCTTGTACCCATTTACATTTTGTTCATGCGAATTTATATAACTAGTGTCAACATCGCTCTCACTGGTTCTGGTGTGATTTTAACTTCTCTATCTGATATAGCATAGCTAATTTTACATCATGACACTTCATTTTCATTGTTTCTGTTAAGTGTGATGCTTAAATTTTTTTTGTGTTATTTAGTTGACATTGAGTTGACCCGAATTTTAGATGTCAACTAGCGTGTGTGCGCTAGTAGTGGAAAATCGACAAAAAGGGCGCCAATGACGCCATTAATAATGAATTTTTATTATTTGTAAAATGATAAAAAATGTGGATTCATTTAAAAGTTTCTGTTCACATTTTTCAATGTCTGTGCTAAAATTTTGCGCGCAAGCGCGCATTCCATCCCTCCAGCAGATAATTATCAGCGGATCTGTCCCCGTAGGCACAAATTCCTCAATTGCTTTTGATTGTGTGCCCGTCGCTGTATACATATGTATTTACCTACGTGTATTCATACAGCAACAACGGTTTCTGGCGCCTGTGCCAACGCCAACGGCGCCATGGCGTGGCGCCAACGAATGGCGCCAGCGCCATGCCGCCATTCCGTCACTGTGTAGGAAAAAATTTATGGGAAGGGTCTGAGACCCCCCCCCCCCCGTTCGCCGGGCTCCGTAAACAAACAGCCCCCCCCCCGCTCAAAACTCCTGGATACGTCCCTGCTTAGGACAAACATAAATTTTCATATATGACATAATGACACACACACATTCAAGTTGTGAAGACGACAGCCACCATCCTATCGCAGCCATCGAATACAGCCTTGGCTGCCTGCCAAGGTAATGGAGCGACCCACGACGGCGGCAGAGCGCCAGCGATTACTGGCTACCCAGCGCGACCCGTATCCTAATCCGCAGCATGACCCGTATCCTAACCCGCACCGCGAATCGTATCCTAATCCGGCTGGATACACGGGCGGATGGCCGAAAACGAACTATGACAGGCCCAATTTCAAGCTGCCTACAACTGCTAGAGATAGGGCGATGGGCGCCGCTGCGCGCGGCCCTGTTATACCCGCTGCTGCACAGCAAAAAGACGTCACCTTTGATCAGGAATTGTATATGATGCAGTTGCAGGTGGATTTTCTGAATGGCTCTGGCGACGTTTTAATTGATAACAAAAATAAACAGTTGATTGATGTTGTTGATTCCATCATGCAGGCCATGGATCCTTCGAGCAGGGCACGTTTACTGGCTTCTTAGGTATAGCATGAAATTGATATTTGAGACGACCGTGTGCCGGTGCTCATGTAAACCCGGCGCTCACGTAGGCCCATTTTTCCATCATGTTGATATTTATTTTATAAGTAAGCATCGTGAGCACCGGTTTTACATGAGCACGGGGTTTTCGTTTTAGACATCTAGTCCGTCATTGATTGGTACGTTCCACTGAGAATTCGAAATCAGTTGAGGATTGGCTGTAGGGTTCATCGCAAAATTGTTTTTTCTTCTCCAGTACACGAAATTTATTGTTGCAAAAGTCTTGGCGTGAAAATCCGCCAAGTGTATTCTGGCGAACGCGCCAAACACTGGCAGACCTCTCGCCGAAAATAGAGCATTTTTCATCCTATACTTCAGGGAATCCACACTGTCGACCCCGCGGCCGCAGCTTCGGTTGCGGCGCAGCAAAACCGCCCACACGTTCCCATGGCAACCGTGAACCCCCAGGGGTATGGCGCATCCCCATCTGTGGCTGTACCTTCGATGGCAGCTGGTACTGGGTCAAATCGGGGTCTGTTTTCGTGGCTACGTTGTGTATTGGCCGGACAAAAACACGATAAAACTCAAGTTTGACCCACTCGTACTCGCAGCCGGACAACGTACGGTTACTGTGGGCAGTCCGGACATTGAGTGTTTGGGCATGGTCAGCGGCGGCGGCTCCTCAGAACATGATGATCGCAGGGCGAGACTGCTGCAGGAGGCTCAGCAGTTGGCCGCCGCTTCGAAGGCTGTCAGACCCTATGTAGGTTGCTGTAGGGTTTGAGGTTGTTACGCTTTTTCGGGCAATTATTTACAATTCCTTGACAGTTGCAAATAAAAGTTCACAAAAGAATTTAAATAGGGATAGAAATGAAAATATTCTGGATGCTTGTATTTATGTAACATAAATATTCATTTTGAAATGGCGTAGTCCTAGTAGTCATTTAAATCCATTGTTCATCTAGACCCGCTGCTCATCTACTTCCAATCTAATCATCTAAATAAATATATGACCATTTACACATGCAAATCGCTAATTTCGATTTGCAATCAAGATCGCAACTAGTGTGCGGGCCACTATTTTAATAAACATGCAAATAAAAAACCACCCCCAGCCCGCCACCCCAATGGAGCCTTCAGCAGTGCAGCCGCGCACATCAGCAAATCTGGGCTCGACCAGCCAGGCGAACACGTCGGGCGAGCGACTGATCTCGGAGCTGTCCAGCACGCTGCAGCGCACCAGGGGCACCGACCCGTCCAGCACGGATATTAGCAAGGTGGCCAAGGCCATCGCCGAGTGGGCCGCCGATTCACTGTGTGGGTTGTTTGTGTGGTCTAGCAGTATACAAGAGCACATGAACTTACAAACTGAAAGTTATATCCTGAAACTTTTGTGGACATATTCCGGACTGTTAGGGAGTGATTTTGGTATGAGTGTGACGTTACCAATGACTTCAACAAAAGTGGGACATAAGTTTCAGGATGTAACTTTCCGTTTGTAAGTTCATGTGCTCTTGTATACTGCTTGGTCTTTTTGGGAGCCTATTATGAACACTGGGAGGTAGTGGTGAAGTGACAAATTTGAGGCGAAGTGCATTTTCCAGCTAAATTTTTAGAGCGCATCTGGCACTCTTGTGACCTTTTGACACTGCGTTTGAACATTCACAAAAGCTTGACTTTATATGAATATTGACCGAAATTTGTCAACTGATATGGCATATCACCGGATTATGAATTTATTTTCCGGACCTATTTATCTCCCCCGCCCCACCAATTTATTTTTTTACCATTTTGCTACAGTGACACGTCGGCAAGGAGGGGAAACTACCGCCGGTTCACCTCTGGCGCGCAATGCAGCCTGGTTTGTCTGTTATGAGGCATTCAGTCCAGGGGTCTCCTAGGGGGGGAGCTGCCCCCCCATTCCGCCAGCTATCTATCTATCCCGGAGATAAATTGTTTGGCTATCTATCGGCCAACTATCTACCCATCTGGCACGATTTTTGAGAAATTTTGCTTCAATTTTCGCTCAAAATGGCTAATTTTCGTACTTTTTTTAAATACTTTTTCACCTTCAAAATCGCGGCTTTCTTCTATACACATGTTATATACCTCCTTTTAACCATTTTTGCCTGTTTTAGCTACTTTTAACCTGTTTCAAGCGATTTTTCCCCTTTCTGCCTCCTATACATTCAAAAAGCCTATATATTTTGCCCCCGCGAGCCCCCCCCAGCCCCCCCAGAAAAATTTTCAGCTATCTATCCCTCCGGAGGAGCGATTTGCTATCTATCCAGCCCCCGCGAAGACCAAAATCTTGGAGACCCCTGATTCAGTCGTTTGCAATCCAAGTTGTGTTGAATTATTTGTGCAGGAATGACATGGATACGGCCATTCTCCCGTCGATGCACCGGATATAAATTCAAAGTGAAATTATCACCACAGAAGTTCGTTGGAAGTATTGGAAATTGTGAGTTCGAATTGAGAAACTTTTTTATCCCATCACTGGAACAAAATTCCTGGGGTTGGCAATCCGCCAAGATTCAAAGTATGGAAGGTTTTCTCTGGTGGTGCCTCGCGGGAACCTTCAGCACTTCATCCGAACCTCATACGTCATATAAATCGCAATCAAGAAGCTTTTCCGAGAACCCAAAAATAAGATTGAGAAGAAAACATCCCTTACCTATGTATTGAACGATATGCAGGAACGACATGGATACGGCCATTCTACCGTCAAGACCCAGGATATAATTTTTTGACATTTTTCAACGTCTGCATCTCTGTAAAGTTTTAGAAAATTTGATTTTTTGTAAAGTTTCGTTCACAAGTTTCGTTCACAAGCTAGGCAGAAATAATTGTTCGTGGGGGTTATTGGTTATAAAATATTGTAGTACAAAAAAACTTGGCTTTTAGTAACTTCACTCAATAGTGCCCGTGTTATTTTGTTGCCATTGATTACGTGATCCGTGGATGTTTTAACAATTATGTTCATAAATACCTTGATGTAAATTTGCCAAGAGTCAAAAAAGTTGGTTTACTACGCATCATAAACGGCAGTTGACGGATTGACACATCTCAGGGTCACTTGCATTTTGAAAAGTGGAGCACCGGGTCATATAATCACGTGTCGGTATCGGTCATACTGTATTTCCTCGAAATACCCCCCCTTGTATTAACCCCCCTCGAAATACCCCCAGGTGTTTTTGAGCTGGGGAAAAATACCCCCCCCTTGAATTAATCACCCCCTCGAAATACCACCAGGTGTTTTTGAGCTGGGGAAAAATCCCCCCCCCTTAAATAAATCCCCCACTTCGAAATACCCCCCGTCTGAAATTTACATCATGAATGCAATGTACATTATGTATATATTGGTCGCAGTTTGCATCGCAGCTACACATATACTAGTTAGTGTAGCGATGCACGCTGTTATGTCCAAATATACCCTACTTGGACACGTTGATTACCAGTTTTGGGTACATAAAACCATACTCTTTACTATGAATTTCGTGAAAATTTTTGACGAAATAATAAACCCCACTCGAATAAGCCCCCCTCGAAATACCCCCCCTCAAAAGTTCCACTCTGAAAAAATAAACCCCTGGGGGTATTTCGAGGAAATACGGTATTTACTTTTTCTTATCGACTGCTGATTTTATGAGCCAGAAATGGCCCTTCATCGTTTCGCGACCCACTAGCTAAAATTTGAACTGAACTCAGTTGGCCCAGTTGACACTTGTTGTCATTCTCAACTAGTGTGTGTAGGGTCATGAAAAGTTTTCCTGATGTCATTTTGGAGTTTTATTTTTGCCATTTTTCGTTGCTCCTCAATACTAATTCAAGTGGATCCTCACCCATTTCGCCCTCTATGATGTTGTGACTTGTGTTAGCGTTATTTCATCGTAGTTTAGTGTGAAAGCATGGCCCCGTTTTATCTTGGGATAAACGAACACGTGTTAAGTTCAATACAAAATCAAAATAAATATTACAGATGTAGCAACGTAAATAAATCTGTTGTTATTTACGTACATATATGTAAAAAAAATCGTTAATGCAGTTATGTTTCTCTCATATCGGAACCACCGGGATTGTACTACATGCTGGCTGCAGTGACTGACTGCACTCAATCAACGTTATCCATTGCGATTAAAATTCAAAAACAATTGAGGCGTCCAATTCTAAAAGTCGACAAGTCCAAAATATGAAAATTTTGAGTTAGGCCCGGAAACGTCATCTGGAGCTACTCCCGCACATTTTTCATCATTTCCATAAATTTTTTGACCTCACATGCCCATATGGCAAAGTGCCAAATTTGACATTTTTAGGGAAAAATGCAAAAAATTGGCAAGAAGTCGACAAGTCCACATACCGTATTACCTCGAAATACCCCCATGGGGGTTTATTATTTCGCCAGCAAAATTTGAGGGGGGGTTAATTCGAAGGGGGGGTTTATTCGAGGGGGGGTTTTATTATTTCGTCAGAAATTTTCGTAAGGATCGTAGTAAATAGTAGGCATTTGCATACCCAAAACAGGTAATAAATGTGTCCAAACAGGATATATTTGGACATAAAAACGTAGATAGCTACACAAACTAGTCTATGTGTAGCTGCAATGCAAATTAACAGTAATATACATCATGTACATTGCATACATGATGTATTTATTATGTACATGACGTACATCATTCCGAAGGGGGGGGGTATTTCGAGGGGGGGTTTATTATTTCCCCAGCCCATTTTGAGGGGGGGGGGTTAATTCGAGGGGGGGTTTATTCAAGGGGGGGGGATAATTCGAGGTAATACGGTAGTTTCTAAATTTCTAAAAAAAATTCTTAAAAAAATCTAAATTTCTAAAAAAATTCTAAATTTCTAAAAAAATTCTAAAAGACACCGATTTCTAAAAGTCGACAAGTCCATAAATTTCCCATAAGGCAGGCGCAACCTGCGCGGGAACAACAATGTTCTCGAGTGCACGAAGTCGACAAGTGCTTTTTCCTCCCCAAAACGATTTTGTTCTGTCCGAGTAGAATTTTATAGACCCTCAATTTTTCCAATATACGTTGAGAGCAGGGGTGAAAATTTGGCACTTTATTGTTAACATTGGACACGCACCATTGGACCCGCACCACGGACCTGGAATTGGAAATGAAACTTAAAATGCGATTTACTCAAAATCGCATTTTATGGACTTGTCGACTTTTAGAATTAGACGCCTCAATTGTTGATTAAAAAAAGATTCTTCCAAAAATTCGTTGTATTCAAAGTAAGCTCGTATCAGAATTTTCCGGATGTTTTTCATGACACCCAAACGACAGAAAAATGAATGTCTACAAACCACCAACATGCCGAGAACAGCCAATCTTTAGCTGAACACAGCGGTGGATCATGTTTTTGTGTTCTATGTAGATACACATGGTGCTTTCCTGTTTTGTTATCTGCGAATAATACCCGGTAAAGGTGTTTTTGTACCGGTGCCAACACTCGTTCAATCTCACATGGTCGTGGGCATTTTTATGTAGAATGACATTTCTTTAGAGTTTTTTGTGCCATTGTCTGCACGCCTCCACTCGTATCGTAGTTATGATGGCAAACGCAAATTCGAAAACTGTTTCAAACTTTAATTATATCTCTACAATAAACACCCAAAAATCTATAATTTTTTCAATAAAATTTTTGGCATTCAAAACTTTTTTTAAAAATTATTTTTTTCAGTATTTTTTATTTAAAATGCAAAAATTCAAATTAACCAAAAAAACAGGAAAATACCCCAAAAAATAAAAACCATTTTCAGAAAAAAATGTTGAAAAGTCATTTTTTTAAAAACCTTTAAAAAAACTTTTGCACACGTTTGCCACCGTCAGTCATAGGTGCGGATGAGTCAACAGCTGTTTGCAGAGTCTACCTGGACAACCGGGCGCCCATGATTTATGATGCGGTGTGCTCCCGATCACTTTCTCGGCACTTTTGGGTCGAAATTGTTCTGGCTATTAATGGCCGGTATTAGTTGAGGGAATACACGTTTATGTACACACATACATACTTAAACGTGTATTCTAGTGCCAAGGATTTGCCATTGTGCGTATCGCTGCTAGTGATGGAATAGTGTTTTTTCTGAGTGGCATCATTTTTGAAGACTTCCCACACGATTTGTGACGTGGGCGCTTGTTCGTGTGTTGCAGATACCCAACTACTATTCATCCATTCACTATTCATCTGACGCCATTTTGCTTCTAGCGCCATTTTTTATAACGCCATCGCGCCACTACCATTGGCGTATTTCCATCACTAGGTATTTATGTATTCGGGGCTCAGCCGACACCCGCTGAGTGGTCGCTTAGCGCTCCGAGCAGTTTCGATTATGCGACCTTCACTTTCCATGCGGCACTGAAAATCGTGTAAAATTATGTGAATCACTTGGCTGCAATTTTTTTCATTGTGTAAGATTCTCGTCGAACGATTTACTCTACTTAATCACTATTCAAGGCAAAATTCACCGTGAAATGTGCGAGCGGCTTCAATTTTGCATCTGGCTCTTGCCGCTCGTTTCTATTCTACTTCACAATTTCAATTTTGCATTTGGGTTAGCGCGCAAGATCATTCTCAGAATTTTTTCATCGAAAATCCACCATCACTACTTAATTAGTAACATATTCATTTCCCAGACGGCGTGAATATGACGACGTGTTTAGACCGGTGCGCGACGGTCGACCAAACATTGTGCTGATAATGACCGATGACCAGGATGTCATGCTTGGTTAGTGCGTCCGGTTTAGGCGCTCCACACGGTAGTTGACATTCGAATGTCAACTACCGTGTGGAGCGCCTTAGTTGCTGTCTTTTTCATGTGCGTGCCCGCGGCAGCGGTGCTGTGCTGCGCACACAAGTTTTCACACGCAATTTCGAAAACTCACAAATGAGCTTGGAACGCATTTGAGTTCTCTACAATGAGGTGGCCGTCAACTACAGTTGACGGAGATGCAAAATGACTCATTGTGGAAAACTCAAATACCTTCAAAGCTCATTTATGAGTTTTCGAAATTTCGTGTGAAAACTAGTGTGCGCAGGGCCAATGTGGCTGACCGGTCAGAATCATCTTGCACTGAATTGTGCTCGGAGAGTGGCCTTTTGGTGTTCCTCGATGCTGCAATATTTTATTGCTCTGCGTATGCAACCGTTCGATTGTATAAATACTACGTCCTGGGGGCACTCCCTGATCCTGTAAAATGTAAAAAGTCTTGTAAAATGTCACGAAAAATGTCAATCGTACAGTATTTTTTGGCATTTTGCATGACTTTTGACATTGGGCTTGGATGTGGCACCTGGACATTTTCATCCGACAATCCAACCTTCAACCGCCCATGTTCTACTACGCGCAGGCTCGCTGGACCACATGGCGAAGCTGCGCAGGTCGGTGTTGCGCCGCGGCGCCGACTTGGCCAACGCGTTCGTGACCACGCCCATCTGCTGCCCCAGCCGGTCGTCGCTGCTCACCGGCATGTACGTGCACAACCACCACGTGCACTCGAACAACTTGAATTGTTCCGGCAGCCATTGGAAGTGGGTTTGGTGGTTGGGATGTGCCTGCTGCCACTCCCAGGCACTGTGCAATGCCCTGTAGAATGTAAAATGTCACGCAACTTGTCAAAAGCCATGTAAAATGTCATTTAAATGTCAAGCTACTGGTAAAACAAACAATTAATGGGAAATTGACGTTTTACAGGGCATTTTACATGACTTTTGAAACTGAATGACATTTCACAGAATCTGGGAGTGGCTTGTCGAACCTGGGGAGAACCTGGGCTATGGTTTGTCGAGATTGAATGGTAACCCGTCCGGATGTTTTCTTAGTAATCGCTCCTCTGAACTGCATGTGATCTCAAGTGATTGATAGAATTTGAAACTGGGGATTACATAAAATACATGGATCGGTACTCTTTATCGAATTACCTATTTACGCTTGTATTTACCCACGCTTTACATACCTAGATTCCACAGTTGGATGCAAAAATTCCACCAATTTCGGGCATTTTTAAAATGTCCATATTATGCAGGCAAGTCCACGAAGAGCGGACTTTCGGAGTGTACTTGCAAAACGCTGGTTATACAACTGGGTATTTTGGGAAATACCTAAACAGGTACAATGGGCGGCACATTCCAAAAGGCTGGGACACGTGGATGGGTCTGATCAGAAATTCTCGATTTTATAATTATTCAGTCAATTTCAATGGTCAAGCCATACATCATGGAAATGAGTATGGCCAAGACTATTTCACCGATGTTATCACAAATGATAGCATCAATTTTGTACAGGTTGGCTTCTTCATTCACTTTTGTGTTCAATATTGTTTTAGGTTTATGGTTTTAGGTTCATCTTATCTGCGCACTTGCAGACACATCACTACCACCACAGAAGGGATAAAAAGCCATTTTTGTTGGTTTTGAGCTATCCGGCGCCGCATGGACCCGAAGACCCCGCCCCTCAATATTCCCAACATTTTGGGCCTGAATTTGATGAGAAGATGTCCGTTTTTGGCACGTCTAAAAGTCACAGAACGCCTGCGTACAATTATGCGCCGAACCCTGACAAAATGTGGCTGTTGAGAGTGGGTTTTTTATTTATTGGGTTAATTCCGCATGTGGACGAGTGTCAAGAAATGTGATAAGTATTTAGTACTGAAACCTATAAATTAAAACCCAAGTGACGAGTAATCTTGCAAGTTGTGATGGAATGGCGTCGCGGCGCTGGCGCCAAAGGGCGTATCGCCATGGCGCGATTGCTGCCTTGCGCTACTTTTCTGCGACTCTCCTTGTCACCTGGCGCCCTCTTTTTCTGGCTGCCATGGCATCATAGGCGTATGGTGCTCTTTTTCTGGCACTTTTTCATCACCACTTCCAAGTGACAAGTTTTTCATCACTACTTCGAAGTGACATTGAGAAATTTACTTCACACTTATAGGTTTACTTGTGGTTTGACTTAAATAACATTCACCACTTAACGTAACACTTACCACTTTTCTTGTCACTTGTCCACTTGTGAAATCCGCACCAGTTCTTGATTCACAATTTCTACCCTAACGCTGTATCCTATACAGCGCACGGGCAAAATGGAACCAGTGCACATAGCCTTCACTGACTTGCTGCACCGCCGCAGACTGCAGACCTTGCTGTCAGTTGATGACGGTGTTCACAGGGTGTGTCCTAAGTGAAACCGATGTGTAACTCCGCCCACTTTGAGTGCCTATTTTCATTTCAGCTAGTTTCCGAACTGCGTCGCATGCGACTGTTGTCGAACACCTACATCATTTTCACATCCGATCATGGATACCATTTGGGGCAATTTGGGCTGATCAAGGGCAAGAACATGCCTTACGATTTCGATTTGCGTGTGCCGTACATCATCAGGGGGCCCAATGTGCCCAGAGGAATCACGTAAGCCCAGCACGATCTACAGTTGAGGCGTCTAATTCTAAAAGTCGACGAGTCCACAAAATGCGATTTTGATTAAATCGCATTTTAAGTTTCAGACCCAATAATTCACGGTCCATGGTGCTTGTTCAATTTGGCTTTCTCATGCTTTCCATTAAGTTCCATATATTGACAATAAAGTGACAATTTTCAGCCCCTGCTCTCAACCTATATGTGAAAAACGATGCTACCTTGTGGGCAATTTATGGACTTGTCGCTTTTAGAAATCGGTGTCCACAGTGGACTTATCACATTTCTTGCTTTTTTCCCAACAAAAAAATAATGCGGAAGATGAACTTTTCGACTTTTCACCCAAAACTAAGTGGACTTGTCGACTTCTTGCCCAATTTTTTTGAATTTTTCCCAAAAAATGTCTAATTTGACACTATCGTATATAGGCATGTGAGGTCAAAAAATTTATGGAAAAAAATGAAAAATGTGTGGGAAAATAACAAATAATGAATTGGACGTCTCAGCTGTATTTAGATTTCAGCGTGGACACTTCAACACACTCCACCCTTCCAGAATCACTGAACCAGTGTCTAATCTTGACTTGGCGCCCACTATTCTGGACATGGGCGGCGTGCGGCCGCCCCAGCATATGGACGGGCGGTCGGTGTTGCCCCTGCTGTCCGGCCGCGCCGCCGCCCAAGAATTTGACGACAAGTGGAGAGACACCTTGCTGATTGAGAGGGGGTGAGACGGTGCATTTTTGGTTTAGTGTGTAAGTAGCTGTGAAATACATGGACACATGGTGCATACTTTGCGCATACAAGTGATAAGATAAGTGAAGTGAATTAAAATTGCAAGGTTTCGGCGAAAAATACTTTCAAAATGTCACCTAAAAGTAACTTGTCACCTGGCTTGTGACTTGTTAGTTTACGTCTCACCTCTCCTATCACTTCACTTATCACCTGTCACTTATCACTTTTCTTATCACCCGGCAAGGTGCAGAGCTGGCACCTGTCCCATCACAAAAGTTCACATTAATTATCCCACTTTCCCATTTTCCCACTCCAGCAAGATGCCCCAGCTGGCCCGTCTGCGCGAGCGCCTGTCCACGCAGCGCGACCGGTTCAGCAAGGAGCTGCGCATACAGCGCGCCTGCGCCCAGCCCCAGTACGCCGCGCCGTGCGGACGGAATCAGGTGCGAAATTGGGTGATTTTGGGTTTTTTGGGTTGGCTTGTTTTGCTGTGTTTGAGGAGTCTGTTCGCTGCCGCGCGGTATTTAGATTTTGATTATCTTTGTTTGGTTGGGTTGCTTGTCGTTGGGCGACTGCGCGGTTCTGCTATGCGCATTTGCAGAGGCGAGTTTTTGTGTCTCTTATGCTGAAAAGCTAATTGAATTACCTATATGCCTACAACAACCTGTATAGATATTCATTTATGGTATGCCATTTGCGTTACATGTACAGGGTGGTTCATTCCTTTGATTACATTGCAAAATTTCATTTTGCAATTGTGGGAGTCAACTGTTCACTAAAATTGCGATTGTCAAACTATTATCAAGGTGCACTACAGAGCTAAGCATTTTGATATCAAAGTTTCATGGCTAACACAATCGTGTAATTAGGTAGTAGTGAAAATTATCCGATTTTTATCACTTGTAAAGGTCTACCGTGTTTCGACACTTCCACCTGACCTGACCGGGTTTTTCAAGCCCTACTGCCTAGAAACATCTAAATGTGCCTTGTTGTCCACCTCGGTAACTGCAGTTCCCATGGCACTGAATGCGCTGTTGGCAGCACAGCCGCCGTCCACCAAATACAGGGCGGCGGTGATGAAGCCGGCCTTGTTGTTGTCGGCCAGGAAGGCTATCAGCTCCGCCACCTGCGTTGAGGTGCGCTGGCCAGTCACTGCCAAGTTCTGTGGCTACATTCGGCGGGCCGCAAAGTATGTGCAGGAGCCTGTTCCGCAAAATGAGAAGTGAGAAGTAAACTGGCAAAGGAGAAGTAAAAGCGCAAAGGCGAAGTGAAACGGCAAGTGAATTGGCAAAAGCGAAGTGTAAAAATAAAAACCAAAAGTAATTTCTCTTCGCTTTTGCCGTTTCACGTGCCAATTCACTTGCCATTTCACTTCGCATTTGCGCTTTTACTTCGCATTTGCCATTTCACTTCTCATTTTGCGGAACTGGCACCAGAATCCTACGATAATTTTATGAAGAAAATCTTGTGTTAAATTTCGTAATTTATTGTTCCATTGTAGAAAGCAAATATTATGATGAAAAAGCTGTATAATTTTTGGTTCATTGTTCAAATGGGTTATGGTAGGTGACCACACAAAGTGTGATGTCCGCCATGTATACAATGGGTGGTCCCCTGTCTGACCTCAGTGTCTCTGCCAATCCTTCCTAACGGATGTACTGCTGCCAGAGCCTTTACCTATAATGACAGGTGTTTCCGTGTAATGCACATACCTACCTATGATATTTTGATTGAAAAAGTGTAATTTATTTACCCTTGTCTCATCTTGATTATCCCTGATCATTGGGGTATCGATTCCTCCTGGACTAAAGCAAAGGAAATTTTTTTCGATTGTGAAGGAAAAGGCACCTAGGAATATGGCACCGCGGCGCACCGGCAGCAATACCATTCTGGAAAAATATGCACCGGACCGGAAGAACTCTGAAGATTGCAATGAAACAGCACCAGAACCGGTGCTTCGGTGGCGGACACCTTGGCACTGGTCTGGTGCTCCGGTGCAATTCCATCACTAGTTATGTGCCGCGGTGCACGAATGTGGCACTAACCAAACTGCATTGACCCTCACTCCCCTAGGGGCATATTTCAGGGCGAGCGATTTTGTGTACATGTCCAGTGCTGCCTTGCTTATCGTATAGAACAGCATTGTGTGCTGCAAGTTTTGTGTCTTTGATGACCCGTTTGCGTTATGTTTTTGCCTCACTCACCGGTAAACGTCCCATAATACTGCTTATATTGATCACATTTCCCCGAGATTTGAATAGATGGTCCTCGCACAAGTCGGTCAGTTTGACTACGCTGTGAATGGAAAACAATCGGCCACTTTAAAGCATCTCGAGGAAAGTACCTAAATACATACGTACATATATAATACTAGGTATATTATTGGCCTGGACTACAACTTAAAAAAATGTAATTGGCACATTTCTGGCACTTTTGAGACTCATCTTAATTTTATTATAACCTGCCATACTCTCGAGTAGTGATGTTAGGACTTTGGCGCCAAACGCCAAAAGCGCCATGGCGCATTTCTGACCCCTAGCGCCAAGCGCCAATGGCGCCAAATCAAATTGGCGCCAAGCGCCAGAATCACTATGGCGCTTTTTGCTTTGGCGCTAGCGCCAGGCGCTTTTACATCACTACTCTCGAGTAAATATGTAGGCCATTTACAACCGGTAGTGGAAACTAAGCTTGCTATGGACACATTGGCAGTATCTAAGCAAGCAAACGATCACAACCTAGTGTAATTACAAAATTGTAAATACCACAGTTATGCTTTTATTGCGAAAGAATAAATCGGTGCACCAATTATTAAAGTAACCTCGGCTCACCTTCGTACATTGAGCTTGAATGTCTGGTCGAATGCATCCATGTCGATTTTACCATATGGGTCAAATTCTTCAAAAAAATAGCCGGCGTTGTTGACAAGCACGTCGATGCGGCCGAACTTGTCCAGGGTGCGGCGCACCAACGACTCCAGGTGACTGTCGTCTGTCATGTCGCCGCTGGTAGTCAGCACCTGCGCTTATCGCTCGCTTTTTTACATTCGAACAAACAAGGTCGGGCCCATTACGCATTTAAACCTGCCACGCATGTAAACCCGGCGCCCATGTAATTATACCCGACACGTATGTACATGTAGATCGTGTGTTTTCATGGTACCCACCGCTTTGTCCGATTTTGCGATCTTTGAGCACTGGTCGGCGACGTGTTGCAGCCGGTGCTCGTTGCGGCCGGCCAGCGACACTGCGAAGTCGTTCTGCGCCAGTCTGCGCGCCGCCGCCGCCCCTATCCCGCTGTTGCCACCTGAATATTGACCTAGTCGATATTTGAGGCGTCTACTTCTAAAAGTCGACAAGTCCAAAATATGAAACTTTCGAGTTAGGCCCAGAAACGTCATCTGGGGCTACTTCCGCACATTTTTTATCATTTTACATAAAATTTGTGACCTCACATGCCCATATGGCGAAGTGCCAAATTTGACATTTTTGGGGAAAAATGCAAAAATTTCGGGCAAGAAGTCGACAAGTCCACCTAGTTTAGTGCAAGAAGTCGACAAGTCCACCTAGTGTAGTGCAAGAAGTCGACAAGTCCACCTAGTTTAGTGCAAGAAGTCGACAAGTCCACCTAGTGTAGTGCAAGAAGTCGACAAGTCCACCTAGTTTAGTGCAAGAAGTCGACAAGTCCATTCCTTCGCTTCCTCTTTTATGGGAAAAATAGCAAGAAATGTGATATGTCCACTATGGACAGCTACTTCTAAAAGTCGACAATTGCATAAATTGCCCATTAGGCAGCCTCGGCCTCCCCGGGAACAAAAATGTTCTCTAGTGCAAGAAGTCGACAAGTCCAATTCCCTCCCAACAACAATTGTGCTCTGACCGAATGGAAATTTATGGACACCCAATTTTTTACATAAAGGTTGAGAGCAGGGGCTGAAAATTTGACACTTTATTGTCAACATATGGAACTTAATGGAACGCATGATAGAGCCAAATTGGACACGCACCACGGGCCTGGAATTGGGTCCGAAACTTAAAATGCGATTTACTCAAAATCACATTTTGTGGACTTGTCGACTTTTAGAAGTAGAGGCCTCATTTGTGTCTGATCACGGAAATGTGGATCATTGACTAATTACTCCGTCAAAACGCACCCGTAATTACGGCGACCAACTTTTTTGATGCCATCTTCGCTATTGGGAGATGTTTGTGCACGACGTTTCCAATGCCGTGTAGGTAGGTAGGTAGGTAGCTTTGTATGCAGGTTTGACGAATAAAAGCGCTAAAGAAGATAATTCGGTAATAGTTCAGAAAATCTCTCTGGGAAGCGTATCGTACTTTAATATTTCCGACGAAAAAACCCCGGAAAATCAAATGTGAATATGTGTTGGAATTCTAGTTGAATTCTAAAAAGCACTAGAAGTAAACAGAGTGCAACTAGATTCACAACCAAAAAAATCATTATTGAGTGTACTTTTTCAATAAAGGGACAAAGTATGCACGAGTGACAGTTTGGCAACTGGTGTGTTTATTTTCATCAACTGAGGAATATTTCTGCATTTCACCGCTTGTATACGCGACTCCGCCTTTTGCTTAAAAAAAGTCAATCCTTTTGCGTTATATGTACAGGGTGGTTCATTCCTTGATTTCACAGTTGCGAAATTTCATTCTAGGATAGTGCGAGTCAACTTTTCACCGAAAATATTTTTAACATTATCATCAAGATGCACTAAAAAGCCAAGCTAATATGACAGTTTCAGGGTTAACAAAATTCGTTCACTAGTGAAATTGACCGAAATTTTGTCACTTGACAAAGTCTACCATGTTTTGGCACTTCCACCTGACATCACATGGGTTTTTTCTAATACTACAGCTTAGACACATCTAAATGTGCCTTGTTGTCCACCTCGGTCAGTGCAGTTCCCATCATGGCGCTGAATGCGCTGTTGACAACCAGCCCGCCGTCAATTGTGAACAGGGCGGCGGTGATGAAGCCGGCCTTGTTGTTGTCGGCCAGGAAGGCTATCAGCTCCGCCACCTGCGTTGAGGTGCGCTGGCCAGTCACTGCCAAGTTCTGTGGCTATCTAGATAATAGGTGGTCCCCGGTCTGACCTCAGTATCTTTGCCAACCCTTCCCAATGGATGTACAGCTTCCATAGCTTTGATCTGTAATGACAAGTCTTTTTTTCCATGTAATGCATATAAATACCATATTACCTCTAATCGAAGGTATACCTCCAACAAAAGGTACACTGTAGTTTAAGGTGTAACTTTTGGCTTTTTTGAACGTGGCTAAATGAATAAAAACATACCTCCAAATGAAGGTATATTCCTTCAATAATAGGCAAAGATGGCTGCTTTCAATTGATATCGTCGCTTGTGTACTCGACCTCCAAGTAGAGGGTACCTTCTATTGTTTTCGCCAGATTTTGCAAACATTTTACAAACAGTGAAAAACAAGGCAATTAATTTGATCAAACTGGAATGTAGCAAAATGGTGAAACAGGTGCCAGTTCCGCAAGTGGAGAAGTGAGAAGTAAAATGGCAAAAGCGAAGAGAAATTACTTCACTTTTACTTGGCTTTTGCCAATTTACTTCCCATTTCATTTCGGTTTTGCCCTTTTACTTCTCGCTTCTTATGCGGAATTGGCACCAGGCCAATCTTGTGCAATATCGTGCGGCTATGCGACATTGCTCATCGCTTTATCGATTGGTTCAAATTCAAATACCTTCAATTTGAGGTAATACATTATATATATATTTGAATTTTTTGAAAAATGGTGTAACTTATTTATTTACCATCGTCTCATCTGCATTATCCCTCAGCATTGGTGTATCGACTCCTCCTGGACTAAAGCAAAGCAAAATGTATTCGGTTGTGCGTAGCGAATCGCTACTAGCGATGGAAAAGGCACTGGGGAATGTGGCACAGCAGCGCACCGGCAGCAATGTGTAAAAAATTGCACCGGGACCGGAAGACCTCTGAAAATTGCAATGACATCCCACCAGCACCGGTGCTGGCCAACTCCGGTGCCTTTCCATCATTAGTTATGTGCTTCGGTGAACGATGTGGCACTCACCAAACTGCATTGACCCTGACCCCCCTAGGGGCATATTTGAGGGCGAGCGATTTTGTGTACATGTCCAGTGCTGCCTTGCTCATCGCATAGAACGGCTGTGGGCTCTGCAAGTTTTGTGTTTTTAATGACCTGTTTGGTTGTGTTTTTGTGGCCACTCACCGGCATAGTTCCGCCAACGCTGCTTATATTGATAACATTTCCTCGAGATTTGAAGAGATTTTCCTCGCATAAGTCGGTCAGTTTGACAACACTGCGAATAGGAATCAATCGGTCACTTTAAAGCACTTGTGGAGCGTATTCACATCAACTCTATTTACTCTATTATTTGCCAGGGTTAAGCGGTCCTTTAGAAAAATATACCTAATCGGCACATTTTTGGCAGTTTGTAACTTATCTACCTATTTAAATGATAATCAACCACTCACTCGAATAGGTATGCCATTTGTAACCATTTTTAGCACTAGAAAAAATGTAAAAGTGGCTACACACAGACAGACACAGGTGGTGGAAAATGTGCTTGCTGTGGATAGATTCGACAGTAGAAAATGATGGTAGCTAAGGCCCCTTTCACACTGCACTTGTGTGACGACAATCGACCTTACTTGTCACAGACCGTTTTGTGATAACAAATCTATTTTTTAGCAGATTTTCATGAGTGTGACGACTGGTCGGCCTCGCTATTGGCGACAAGTAGTGACCCTTTTTCAACCATGCTCATTGTGATGACAAGATCAAATATTTTACTTGTGGTATTCACACTCGCGCAATGTGGCGACCACTTTTTTTAATTGTCGGAGCACCTGTCGGGCTCCGACAGTGGCACATTTTTTTATAAATATGTATAACTCTTGAGCAACACACGATTCATCTGAAATTTAACATGCATATACACCTAGGCAGTGGCGTAGCCAGGGGGGGGGGGCGGGGGGGGCGGCCGCCCCCCCCCCCCCTTCCGGGGTGAGACATGGAAATGTCAGGAAATGTGTTCTGGTGCAACGATTTTGGGGGCAATTTTCAAAAATTTTGCGCGCAAGCGCGCATTTTTGCTTGACAGCACAGCCATTTTTACTTCACAGGTCGCGATTGCCTCAAGCTGTGTGAAAATGCACTCATTTGCGTCCATGTCGCTGTATATGTATGTAAAATACATACATTTACAGCAGTCTGTGGCGCCAATGGCGCCATGGCGCGGCGCCTACGAATGGCGCCAACGCCATGGCGTGGCACCTACGAATGGCGCCAGCGCCATGGCGCAAGTTCCTTACTATAGGGGTCAAATTTTAGGGGGGGGGCGCCGCCCCCCCCGTTCGCCGAGCCCCGTAAACAATCCGCCCCCCCCGCTCAAAAATCCTGGCTACGCCACTGCACCTAGGTGGTACTTTACCACATTCAATTATGAATATGAAACTTTTCACTCGACTTATGGAACTTTTTCAAGTGTTTTGTAGTCACAAAAATGCAGTGTGAACGCTGTCTAAGTGCTTTGATAATGCGAAATGATAATTTGGTGCAGCAATTTTTAGAGTAACCTCACCTTCGTACATTGAGCCTGAATGTCTGGTCGAATGCATCCATGTCGATTTTACCATATGGGTCAAGTGCTTCAAAAAAGTAGGCGGCATTGTTGACGAGCACGTCGATGCGGCCGAACTTGTCCAGGGTGCGGCGCACCAGCGACTCCAGGTGACTGTCGTCGGTCGCGTCGCCGCTCGTCGTCAGCACCTGGGCCACATTTAATTGTGCCGGCACATACTACTGTATTACCTCGAACTACCCCCAGCCAGTGGGTTTATTATTTCCGCAGCGAAATTTTAGGGGGGTTTTTCGATGGTGGGGGGGTAATTCGAGGTATTACGGTTGTTTTCTTCCGAAATTTCGAAAAAGTTTACGAACTTGTAAATGTGCTTTGAATGCATCCGAGTTTACCGGAATGAGCTATTTTTTTATCTCCATCAGTTGACAGGCAATTCATTCTGGTACTCTCAAATGCGTTCATCAACAGTTATTGGTGAAACTGGAAGTTATTCAAGAAATCGTGTATTGCATGGTGGTCTTATTCGCTCACCGCTTTGTCTGACTTTGCGATCTCTGAGCATTCAGGCCCATTACGCATGTAAACCTGCTACGCATGTAAACCTGCTACGCATGTAGACCCGTCACGCATGTCATTATACCCGGCACGGTACTCATGGTACTCACCGCTTTGTCCGACTTCGCGATCTCTGAGCATTCACGGGCGACGTGTTGCAGGCGCTGCTGGTTGCGGCCGGCCAGCGACAGTGCGAAGTGGTTCTGCGCCAGCTTGCGCGCCGCCGCCGCCCCGATCCCGCTGTTCCCGCCTAAAGATATTTGGGCCTACTCGCGGAAATTTGGCTATTTTACTAATTAGGTACTCGGTAAAATCTCACCCGTAATTACGGCGACCAATTTTTTTGATGCCATCTTCGCTCTTGGGCTAATTTTCCAGTGGCGTGTAGGTATTCAGATAGCTTTATATGCAGGTTGAACTGATCCAAGCGCTTAAAAAATGTCCGCTTTTTATGGAATATAATACAATAATATTCCAGAAAATCTCTTTCTGGGAAAGTTATTATTTCTGGGGAAAAACCGGAGAAGCAAATGTGAAATAGTATGCGAAATAGTTGAAGTCTAACCACAGTCGCAACCTAAAACAACTCTTATTGAGCATCCTTTTCGAAATAAAGGTACAAAGTATGACAAGATGACAGTTTGGTAACCGATGTATTTATTTTCAACTGTCGCAGAGAGATGTGAACTTAAAAACTTTAAGATGTATAGTTACGTCCTGTGCGATGGTTGTACATATGCAAGTGTGTGTAAGTATACGTGCAAAGTTCTTATTTTATGCCATCAAAAACGATGGAAAAACACACAAATTGAACGCAAAAACTTATTGAGTTTCTGTGTTTTTGTTTTACACAGAAACAAGGAAACTCAAAAGTTTTGAAAAAACTCAAAACTCAAATGAGTTTATCATATGAGAACACGGAAACACAGAAACATGGAAACATCGAGAAGTTTTTTTGAGTTTTTTCATTATGGATTCAAGTAATACTGTGATGTGATTAGCCGAACAAAAGAGGTATGTGCATGTCTATGAACCGATTGATGTATGTATACATTAGGTCAGGGGTCTCCAAGATTTTGGCCCTCGCGGGGGCTGGATAGATAGAAAATCGCTCCTCCGGAGGGTTAGGTGGCTGAAAAATTTTCTGGGGGAGGCTGGCGGGGGCACAATATATAGGCTTTTTCAAGGTTAAGAAGGCAGAAAGGGGAAAAAATCGCTAATAATCAGTTAAAAGTAGCCAAAAGTAGGTTTAAAATGGCTAAAAATAGGTATATAACCATGTATAAAGCCGGAAAGCACGATTTTGAAGGTGAAAAACTATAAAAAGGTGCGAAAATTAGTGATTTTGACTGAAAATTGAGGCAAAATTTCTCAAAAACCACTCCAGATAGATAGATAGCTGAGCGATTTGGGGGGGGGGGTTCTTTGGGGGTAGTAGCCAAAAATTTTGCCTCGGGATAGATAGATAGCTGGCCGATTTGGGGGGGTGGCAGCCCCCCCTAGCATTAGGTTTACAAATTTTATAACAATTGCCCAAAAAGAAAAAAATACAATTTTGTATCCATAGCATTTTTACAAGGTACAATTTACATTTTAAATGTGTAAGCAGCTGAGTCAAAGTGCCTTGTTGACATGTGCAATAAAGTTAGTGATAATTTTTAAACCATTGCTATTTTTAAGCCATTGGGATTTGGCAACATTCACCTTGAGTGTGCTCAGTGTGTCATCATCCACTGGTTGAGCATAATGTGCTTTGAACCAGTGCCAAGTGATGTTGGAGACTAGGCATGTGAATCGAATGGCATTGCATACCCATATAACAAGTAAAAAATACAATAGATCCATTCAAGTACTTTAAGTCTAATTGTATCTTTTTGGACATTAGAATTTGTTGATGCTAATCTTCTGGACATGCTGTTGATTTTTGTGGTGCTTCTATCGAGTGCCCCCTCAACACCCATAAACAAATTTGTGACGAGAAAACCACTGTTCTGGCATTGCAAAACTACTTTTAGGTAAAAACTTGCATTTTATATAAAAAGAAACTTGAGTTTTCACCAAAAACACAGTAATAAAAACAGAGTTACAAAAACACAAAACACAGGTATTCATTTTTGACAAACAAAACTTCAAAACACTTAACTCTAAGTTTTTTTTCTTTTTTTTAAATAAAAAACTTACCCATCGTTGGCCATCATAAATCAGTATGAGCACCTAGGTATCTGGTATAAACCTAATCAACATCGCGTTCTGCACTTATTTACCTCTCATGAAGAAAGAATCTATTGGAAAGTATCTACCGTACTTCGTCAAAATATTATTTCACTAGCAAATTTTGAGGGTTTTTTATTATTTCGTAAAATTTTCGGGGAAAGTTCATAGTAAAGAATACCGTATTTCTTTTAATAGAAGGGCGCCCTTCTATTTTTTCATCAATTTTTTTCACCTGGTCTTCTATTGAAGACCGCCCTTCTATCGGAGACCGCCCTTCTATTTTTTTGTCAAGTTTTCAGCCAATCTTTTTCAAGTTCTGCCAAGGCTTTTCAAAGTGTCACGTCACAGACAGTTCATAGATTGACGATATATACATAGAGTTCATTCAACAATAATGTTAAAATAGCACAAAATCAATGGACCAAAGCACTTAAACACAGCGTCCGTTGCTATTTTTTAAATCTTGTTATGCATTTGGCACAATTCCAGCACTTTGTGTACAATCCTATTGGAGACTGCCCTTCTATTTATTTCGTGGCCCAAAATAACTCGGTAAAGTGTAACTTCTATTGGAGACGCCCTTCTATTAGAGACCTGCCCTTCTTAGAAGAAATATGGTAAGTAGGCTTTTCATACATACACGAAACTGATAATAAATGTGACAATACAGGGTATATTTAGACATGTATAAATATATCTGGACATGTCTGTTCTCCTCAGCTCGTTCAGACGCGGGGGTATGTCGAGGGGGGGGGGCGGGATGATTCGAGAAAATATTATAAGTTTTCTGTGTTTGTAAATATCATTCAATCTGCAGCATTTCGCTATCATGGCTGACCACCATGCTCCATCATCTCCGCAACCTTCGCCACAGAAAATGTATTGGTACTTGTGGCGTGAAAATATCAATAAATTATAATTATAATTGTGTTATACCTACCTCATGGGGTTCGCCGATTCTGCCAGTTTGATGTTCAGCTATCAGCATCTTTCGAATGGTTGAATTTCTGGTAACGTTAGACATTGTAAATGCGCGTTTGCCTGGTCGTGGCCGTGGTCGGTGGATACTACTAATGCTGTACCGTGTACATGGTGGTGTACCGTGCCATTTTTCTGGCTCTTTGCCAATTTTAGTCGCTATCAATGAGCTTGTCAGTTCTGAAGAATCCACACTTCTTTCAACTTACCATTGCTGTGCTCTTCAGTTTTTGAATAGGTGATAATGGTCATTATCTCACAATGTATGATCATTTATGTTCTGGAATTTCTGAGTCGCTAAAGTTTTCGAGCCAATCCTTCGCTGAATCCCACTCATCGTAAATATCTTTATCGGAAAAACCGCGAAATAAGCTAATTATCTGGAAAAACCGAACTGCGCCCAGCCGCAGTACGCCGCTACTCCGCACTGTAGATTTTGATGATAGTGCCTGCGGCCAGTTCCGCAAAATGGAAAGTGAGAAGTGAGATGGCAAAGGCGAAGTAAAAGCGCGAAGGCGAAGTGAAACGGCAAGTGAATTGGCAAAAGCGAAGTAAAAAAAATATAAATAAAAGTAATTTCACTTCGCCTTTGCCATTTCACTTATCACTCCTCATTTTGCGGAACTGGCACCTGGTCGCTGCGCTGTCCCATGTGCATTCGGAAAGGCAACTAAGTTTTTGTCTCTTATGCTATTATAAGTGAATTTTTATTTTTATTTATTTTATTTAACACTCGTACCGCTACTGGCTCTACAAGTCACGGGCATATACTAACAACAGATAAAAGAAAAATAGACGAGAGCAATATTAAAATTAAAATACATTTCATATTGAACGAACAGCAATAGTTGAGAACCATACATTTGTTTTTTAAAATACCGGTAATAGTTGTTTGAATACAATCGATGTTTAAGGCAAACTACCACGATACCACTGCACAAAAATAGACAGAACTGTATAGTAAGTGATAACAAAAATTGAATTATATGCGTGGCCCTTCAGCAGATTATCCAGATGCATGCATGTGCAAATCAAGCCATTTGTGTTATATTTATGTATTTACAGGGTGGTTCATCCTTTATTTCACAGTTGCGAAATTTCATTCTAGGATAGTGCGAGTCAACTTTTCACTGATAATATTTTTAACATTATCATCAAGGTGCACTAAAAAGCCAAGCTAATATGAGAGTTTCAGGGCTAACAAAATTCGTTTACTAGTGAATATAACCGAAATTTGTCACTTGACAAAGCCTACCATGTTTTGACAGTTCAGCTTGACATGACATGGGTTTTTTCCAATCCTACAGCCTAGACACATCGATATGCATCTTGTTGTCCACCTCGGTCATCGCAGTACTCATCATGGCGCTGAACGCGCTGTTGACAACAAAACCGCCGTCAACTGTGAACAGGGCGGCGGTGATGAAGCCAGCCTTTTTGTTGTCAGCCAAGAAAGCTATCAGCTCTGCCACCTGTGTTTTTTGTGATGTGGCATGTCACTGCAAAGTTCTATGGCTATGATTCATTGAGATTCAATGGGTGGTCCCCTGTCTGACCTCAGTGTCTTTACCAATCCTTCCTAATGGATGTATGGCTTCCAAGGCCTTCATCTGTAATGACATGTGATTTTAATGTAATGCATATAAATACCATATTACCTCCAATCGAATGTATACCTCCAATAAAAGGTACCCTCTAGTTGAAGGTACAACTTTTGGCCTTTAAAATAAGGTAAATAGATAAAAGGCATACCTCCAAATGAAGATATACCCTCGATAAAAGGCACAGCTGGCTGCCTTCAATTGATATCGTCGCTTTTGTACTCTACCTCCAGCTCCAAGTAGAGGGTTCCTTCTATTGTTTTCGCCAGATTTTGCAAACATTTAAAAACGGTGAAAAACAACGCTATTCATTTTATCAAACTGGATTGTAGCAAAATGGTGAAACAGGTGCCAGTTCCGCAAGTGGAGAAGTGATAAGTAAAATGGCAAAAGCGAAGAGCAATTACTTTTTTTACTTCGCTTTTGCCAATTTACTTGCCATTACACTTCGCTTTTGCCATTTTACTTGTCACTTCTCCACTTGCGGAACTGGCGCCGGGCCACTCTTGTTCAATATCGTGCGGCTATGCGACATTGCTCATCGCTTTATCGGTTGGTTCAAATTCAAAAACTTTCAATAGGAGGTAATACAGTATATATATATTTGAAATTTTTTTTGAAAAGTTATGTAACTTATTTATTTACCATCGTCTCATCTACATTATCCCTCAGCATTGGTGTATCGACTCCTCCTGGACTAAAGCAAAGCAAAATGTATTCGGTTGTGCGTAGCGAATCGCTACTAGCGATGGAAAAGGCACTGGGAAATTTGATACAGCAGCGCACCGGCAGAAATGTGTAAAAAATTGCACCGGTACCGGAAGACCTCTGAAAATTGCAATGAAACCGCACCGGCACCGGTGCTGGCCAAGTTCGGTGCCTGGCACCGCTGCACCGGTGCCTTTCCATCACTAGTTATGTGCTTCGGTGAACGATGTGGCACTAACCAAATTGCATTGACCCTGACACCCCTAGGAGCATATTTGAGGGCGAGCGATTTTGTGTACATGTCCAGTGCTGCCTTGCTCATCGCGTAGAACGGCATGGGGCTCTGCAAGTATTGTGTTTTTAATGACCTGTTTGGTTGTGTTTTTGTGGCCACTCACCGGCATAGTTCCCCCAACGCTGCTTATATTGATAACATTTCCTCGAGATTTGAAAAGATTATCCTCGCATAAGTCAGTCAATTTGACTACGCTGCAGATAGAACAAATTTAGTCACTTTATTGTGGAACGTATTTACATTAACATTTACATATACCTATTCTTTATTATTGGCCTGGTCCAAGCGGTCCTTGAGAAAAATATAATCGGTACATTTTTGGCAGTTTATAACTCATGTAAATGATAACCAGCCACTCACTCAAATAGGTATTGGTAACCATTTGTAACACTAGAAAAACGGTAAAAGCGAGAAAGCAATGCAAAGTGGCTTAACACAGGTTCTGGTGGTGGAAAATAAGCTTGCTCTGGAGACATTTGACAGAAGCAAACGATGGTAGCTTGGTGAAAATTCTAAATTGTAAATACCACAGTTGTGATTCTACAATGCGAAATGATAATTTGGTGCAGCAAATTTTAGAGAAACCTCACCTTCGTACATTGAGCCTGAATGTTTGGTCGAATGCATCCATGTCGATTTTACCATATGGGTCAAGTGCTTCAAAAAAGAAGGCGGCATTGTTGACGAGCACGTCGATGCGGCCGAACTTGTCCAGGGTGCGGCGCACCAGTGACTCCAGGTGACTGTCGTCGGTCGCGTCGCCGCTCGTGGTCAGCACCTGGGCCAGATTCAATTGTGCCCTAGTTTTTTACCGAAATTTCGAAAAATTTGAAGAATTTGAAATGCTGAGACTATGACTGAATGCCTTATCTATATCAGCATTAGTTGACAGACATTTCATTCTGGTAAACTCAAATGCGTTCATAAAGTTATTTACGAAAAGCTGCCTTTCCCGCTCACCGCTTTGTCCGACTTTGCAATCTGCGAGCACTGGTCGGCGACCTGGTGCCAGTTCCGCAAATTGAGAAGTGAGAAGTAAAATGGCAAATGCGAAGTGAATTGAGAAGGAAATTGGCAACAGCGAAGTAAAATGGCAAGTAAATTGGCAAAAACGAAGGAAAAAATATAAAAAGTAATTTCCCTTCGCTTCTGCCAATTTCCTTCTCAATTCACTTCTCACTTCTCATTTCACTTCGCATTTGCCATTTTACTTCTCACTTCTCAATTTGCGGAACTGGCCCCTGTTGCAGGCGCTGCTGGTTGCGGCCGGCCAGCGACACTGCGAAGTGGTTCTGCGCCAGCTTGCGCGCCGCCGCCGCCCCGATCCCGCTGTTCCCGCCTGAGCCATGGTTGCGTCTAGGGTTCAAACAGGATCCCGATCCCGGATCCCGTGAAATACCAGGATTTACCAGTCCCGATCCCGATCCCGAAACCCCAATCCCGATCCCGAAACCCCAATCCCGATCCCGATCCTGATCCCGAAATCCAAAAATACCAATCCCGATCCCGAAAATTTTCAAATCCCGATCCCGAGAAACTCCCAACTCCGGGATCCCAATCCCGGAAAAATTAGTGGAAATTATAAAAAGTGAAATAATGACGTTTTTGCATGCAAAAAAGTGGATGCAAACTGCCAGTGTCAATTTTATGCCACTTTTCTGGCTTCCAACAGTGTTTTGAGACCTTAATGAACAACTGTGAATGCCAGAAAAATGACCAAAATCTCTATTCCTAGAACCCAATCCCGACCCCGGAAAAATGCCAATCCCAATCCCGATCCCGATCCCGATCCCGTGACCCCAATCCCGGCCAATCCCGATCCCGATCCCGGAATCTCAAAAAACCAATCCCGATCCCGTAATCTCAAAAAGTGAATCCCGATCCTGATCCCGATCCCGAAAAGTCAATCCCGTTTGAACCCTAGTTGCGTCTGCTCGCGGAATTGGCATATTGCACTAATTACTCGGTAAAACACACCTGTGATTACCGCGACCAATTTTTTTGATGCCATCTTCGCTCTTGGGAGTTGGGAGATGTCGACTTTGTCAACGAAAGTCTGAATTTTCCAGTGGCGTGTAGGTATTTTATTTAGATAGCTTTGAATATATGCAGGACAGACGAATATAAGCGCTTAAAAATGTGCCCTTTTTTAAGGAATATAATTCAATAATATTCCAGAAAATCTCTTTCTGGGAAATTGTATCGTACTTTAATACTTCTGGCGGAAAAAAAATTGGAGAAGCAAATGCGTAAACGTATGTATTCAAAATAATTGAATTCTAAAAAATAACTTGAAGTAAACAGTATGCAACCAGAGGCGCGACCAAAAACAATTATTATTGATCGTCGTTTTTGAAATAAAGGAACAAGGTATATACGAAAAGATGACAGTTTGACAACCGATGTATTTATTTTCATCAGCTGTCGCAGAGAGATGTCAGCCAAAAGACTTAAAAATGTATAAGTGATGCAAGTGTGTATTATACGTGCAAATTTCGTATTTAAGCCATCATAAATGAGTATCAGCACCTAGGTAAATATAAACCTATTATTTATTATGTATGGTATCTGGTATAAACCTATTCTAAATCGCGTTCTGAAAGTACCTCCCACGGAAAAATCTATTGGAAGGTATCTACCGTATTTCCTCGAAATATTATTTCAGCAGCAAATTTTGAGGGTTTTTTATTGTTCTGTAAAAACTTGGCTCAGACCTGGGGGTATTTCCAGCTAGGGGGGGGGGTGGGGTGATTCGAGAAAATACGACAAGTTTTCTACATTTGTAAATATCATTCAATCTGCAGCAATTCGATATCATGTCTGGCCAGCGGAGTCCATCATGTTTGCCATGGCGCTGAAGGCATTGTTGATGACAGCGCCGCCGTCGATGAAGTGCAGGGCGCCGGTGATGAAGCCCGCCTTCTTGTTGTCGGCCAAGAAAGCGATCAGCTCTGCCACCTTTGCCACAGAAAATGTATTTTGGTACTTATGGCGGGAAATAAAGATACCGTATTTCCTCGATATACCCCCCTCGAAATACCCCCCACGAAATACCCCCCCTCGAAATACCCCCATCTCAAAATGGACAGCATGAGTTTATAACCCCCTCCTCGAAATCCCCCCCTCAAAATGGACACCATGAGTTTATAACCCCCCTCGAAATACCCCCCCCCCACAAAATATAGTGTATAGAGAACATAAATGACAAAAGCTACGGTTTGTGATCCGGGCAACGTACAAACCACGTGAAAAACAATGACTGCGTTATGTTAGAACCGGGTTTATACCGTATACCGTCATATTTAAGTCTATACTGTAATATACATGGCAGTTTTTGTTGCATTTTTCGACGTCTGTGTGTGTGTACATTACAGACAACAATGTAGTACTGGGATTTCAAAAAAATTTCTCTCGAAAAATAAACCCCCGCCCCACGAAATAGCCCCCCCCTCGTTTAACCCCCCCCCCCCTCAAAAATCTCACTCTGAAAAAATAAACCCCCTGGGGGTTTTCAAGGATATACGGTAGTATGCATGCAAGAATTGTGTTATACGTACCTCATGGGGTTCACCAATTCTGCCAATGGGATGGCCGGCTATCATCATTTTTTGCTGCGTAATTGTTAAATGAGCGTTTTATATGTAGTTGTAGCTAGGGTTCAGACGATATATCGTATCGAATATCGAATATCGACTGTTTTTTCAATATCGAATATCGATATCGAGGGTCAATATCGTATCGATATCGAATATCGAGTTTCAGAAAAAAATATCGAATATCGATATCGAGTTTCAGAAAAAAATATCGAATATGATATCGAAAAGTCATATCGTCCGAACCCTAGTTGTAGCCATTCTTGGTGGGGGCAGATTCTTTATAAATAGATATCTGCGCGTTGGGTATCTGTACAGTATGGAACCCAATTAGGATTCCCATCTGTAAATAAGAGATTCCTTACAGTCAAGTATTAATTACTTTAAAAAAGGTTGCCCCATTGGGTATCCCCAAACACACACCCACCACTTGATGGATTGATCTGATCGATAGGGGACTAGAAAGTTAACGCCTTTGTTTAAGTGCAATCGATACCTGCCAATCATTCATATAGTTGAGTAGTAGTGTAGATTGGGTTGCTCAAACCCGCGATGTTTAGGTTTCGGCTGTGCATCACCTGTGACTATTTGTAATGCATGTTCAGTTCAGCACTGTGCAATAAACTTGCTCTCCCAACTGTGTCTTGGGGTTGTGGGCCCCCGCGTCGACCCAAATCTACTCGAACTATATAAGTATTCTGATGTTAGAAATAACAATAAATGTGCATTGAAGTGAAATATAAACAAATCAGGAATTCGTGTGTGTGAATCATAACTGTAAATATTGCTATAAAAATAAGACCAGGTAAAATATTTGTGTAACAAATGTAATAAGACTGTGTAAGTGAAATATAAATGAATTGATGTGTGTGCATCATAAATGTAAATATTGACATGAAAAGTAAGACCATGTAATATTTATGTAATAAATAGACTTGTAAATATTTATGTAGAAAAACTGCAAGTAAAAAATTATGTAAATTAAAAATTCTAAGTAAACTGTAAGAAAGAAGTGTATTCAATGTAAGAAACTCACGTGAATTTCTGATTTGTTTATATTTCACTTAAATGCACATTTATTGTTAGTTATGACATCTGAATACTTATATGAATGATTGACAAGTATCGGTTGAACTTAAACAGCTGCATGAACTTTCTAATCCCCTATACGTTGATTTAAAGCTACCGTTTCCGGTTGTTTACGTTGGGTTAGGATACCCACCAGTACATTGAAGATTTGCATTGCTACATTGAAATCTTTGGGTATCCCGCATAGTGTATACCCATATGTACATAGATGAAAATACCCAATGCGGAGATACCCAACAGTATTCTCCCTTGGTGGGTACTAGCGATGCCATTGGTGCATGGCGCCATTTTTTCTGGCGCTTTGCCAACGATACCAGTGGCTACCAGTAGCTTGTCAGTCATAAAATATCCACACTATTTTTAACTCACCATTGCTTCGCTCTTCAGTTCCGGTAGATCTATGAGTGGTGTGTCGATGGCTGCCGGACTACAGGGATAATTTTTTTGAATAAGTGACGGGACTACCGTATTTCCTTGAAATACCCCCAGGCGGTTTACTTTTTCAGAGTGAGATTTTTGAGGGGGGTTGAACGAGGGGGGCGGGGTATTTCGAGGGATGCTATTTTTTCGCCAGAAATTTTTTGAAATCCCAGTACTAAATTGTTGTCTGTAACGTACGTACACAGACGTCGAAAAATGCAACAACATCCGCCATGTAAAAGACTGTATAGACTTATATATGTACGTAGACGGTATAAACCCGGTTCTAATATAACACAGTCATTGCTTTTCATGTTTGTTGTAAACTGGTGGAAAATATAAATGAGAAAATCACTTAATTGTACTGGGTGGCGCACGTCAGGCGCACGGTTTCAATTGGCTCCCAAAGCGTCAATTTTCAATGAAAATAGCTCAAATTTGCCATGGGAGTAGATAAATGTCCCCCATTTGTTGTGTTAAATGCATAATTTCATATGGCAAGATTTGATGTCTGAACGCAAAGGACAGTTCCATATGTGTGTGAACATGTCCCACTGTGTTTGGATGCACATGCGGTGCAAATGTTTGAACAGCAACAGCAAAATGCTGAACTTTCAAGATGCGGTCAAGCTGACAAATAAACATATTAAATGGGGTGCATTTATCTTTTGAACTACTTTTTGGACTATGATATGTATGATTCGCGCTCACCAGATTCCGTTGACCCGAACTCCTTTGGGTGCATACTTGAGTGCCAGCGATTTTGTATACATGTCCAGCGCTGCCTTGCTCATCGCGTAACCAATACTCATATCTGTCTTATCACGTAAAATGTGTGTGGTTTAAGATTAAATCAATATTGTAGTTTGTTTGTTTTTGTAGTCAATTTCGCAGTATGACACACCGGCATGGATCCACCAACACTGCTAATATTGACAACATTCCCTTTGGACTTGAATAGGTGCTCTTGGCATAGGTCAGTCAACACCATCACACTGCGTGAAGTTTGGCAAAAGTTGTTTCGCAGATCGTTCGAGTGGTAACGTGTTAGTTATTCTATATTTGACAAGTCAATAGAATTAACGTGTATCATTTAACCTGCGCACGTTGAGTTTGAAGGTCTTGTCGCATGCGTCGATGTCGATCCTTGGGTTTGGTTCGAACGACTCGAACAAGTAGCCGGCGTTGTTGACGAGCACGTCGATGCGGCCGAACTTGTCCAGGGTGCGGCGCACCAGCGACTCCACGTGGCTGTCGTCCGTCATGTCGCCGCTGGTCGTCAGCACCTGCACTTGTATCCCGCTTTGTCGCCATTTGAACTACGTAGAAGAGTGTACTCACCGCTTTGTCCGACTTTAAGATCTGCGAGCATTCATCGGCGACGTGTTGCAGGCGCTGCTGGTTGCGACCGGCCAGCGACACTGCGAAGTGGTTCTGCGCCAGCTTGCGCGCCGCCGCCGCCCCGATCCCGCTGTTCCCGCCTGAGCCATGGTTGCGTCTAGGGTTCAAACGGGATCCCGATCCCGATCCCGGATCCCGTGAAATTCCGGGATTTACCAGTCCCGATCCCGATCCCGATCCCGAAACCCCAATCCCGATCCCGATCCTGAAATCCAAAAATACCAATCCCGATCCTGAAAATTTTCAAATCCCGATCCCGATCTCGAGAAACTCCCAACTCCGGGATCCCAATCCCGGAAAAATTAGTGGAAATTATAAGAAGTTAAATAATGACGTTTTTGCATGCAAAAAAGTGGATGCAAACCGCCAGTGTCAATTTTATGCCACTTTTCTGGCATCCAACAGTGTTTTGAGACCTTAATGAACAACTGTGAATGCCAGAAAAATGACCAAAATCTCTATCCCTAGAACCCAATCCCGATCCCTAGAACCCAATCCCGATCCCGTGACCCCAATCCCGGCCAATCCCGATCCTGATCCCGATCCCGATCCCGGAATATCAAAAAAACAATCCCGATCCCGAAACCCCAATCCCGATCCCGATCCCGAAATCTCAAAAAGTGAATCCTGATCCTGATCCCGAAAAGCCAATCCCGTTTGAACCCTAGTTGCGTCCGCTCGCGGAATTTGCATATTGCACTAATTACTCGGTAAAACACACCTGTGATTACCGCGACCAATTTTTTTGATGCCATCTTCGCTCTTGGGAGTTGGGAGATAGTCGACGTTTGTCAACGAAAGTCTGTGAATTTTCCAGTGGCGTGTAGGTATTTAGATAGGTAGCTTTGAATATATGCAGGATGAACGAATATACCTAAGCGCTTAAAAATGTCCCCTTTTTAAGGAATATAATTCAATAATATTCCAGAAAATCTCTTTCTGGGAAAGTGTATCGTACTTTAACACTTCTGGCGGAAAAAAATTTTGGAGAAGCAAATGCGTAAAGGTATGTATTCAAAATAATTGAATTCTAAAAATAACTTGAAGTAAACAGGATGCAACCATAGGCGCGACCAAAAACAATTATTATTGATCATCGTTTTTGAAATAAAGGAACAATGTACGAAAAGATGACAGTTTGACAACCGATGTATATTTATTTTCATCAGCTGTCGCAGAGAGATGTATGCCAAACAACTTAAAAATGTGTAAGTGATGCAAGTGTGTATACTCGGCGGGCATCACACGTAGTATGAAAACCTACCATAACTCATCTGAATAATGAACTAAAAATAATGTAGTTTTTTATCATAATATTTCGTTTTTACTATCGAACGATTAATTACCTATGTAATCTATCACAAGATTTTATTCATTAAATTAAGGTAGGTTTTCATACTAGATGTGCTGTCCGCCGAGTATACGTGCAAATTTCGTATTTATGCCAACACAAATGAGTACGAGCACCTAGGTAAATATAAACCTATTATTATATGTGGTATCTTGTATAAACCTATTCTAGATCGCGTTTTGAAAGTACCTCCCACGAAAAAATCTATTGGAAGGTATCTACCGTATTTTCTCGAAATACACTACCGTGCAGAATAGTTGAGACTTTTCACACATAGAGAAACAGTAGGCTGGGGGTCCACTGCACTTTTTTGCTTCCCAATTTCTTGTCCCTTGCCCAATTTTGATGCCGTTTGAGTATGTTGGGGTTTGATGCTGGGGCTACGACGAAAAATTTTTGTTTACTCAAATAAACCCCCAGACTCGAGATAAGGGGGGTCTATAAAAAGATGGTTAATAAATATACAAAAAATGGGCAATCTGGATGAGTGTCTTTGAAGCTTAATAACTCAACCATTTCTGGGCTGATTTGAATCATTCAACACTTCAAATGATCAGGACAACCTGCAGATTCTATTTTTGTGGTCGGTTTAGTGATGTCTAAATTCTGTATGTCAATTTAACCCAGTTTTTGAATATGAAAAAATAATTTTTTTGAACATGCTATCATATACTTTAGACAACGAGGATTCATTTAAAACAAAAATGAGTTCAATATCTCTTTCCAATCAAAAGATTTATGGCACTTCAAAGTTTTCATTGGTGTCTAAATATTTTATGCTTATTCTACTGGGGTTTGCAGCATGAAAATTTTGTTGTTGAACAGTCTATAACATACTTTAGACAGAGATAATTAATATGACAAAAACGTTTTTTCAATATCTCTTTCCAATCAAAAGTTATAGCACTTACAAACTTCCATCTTCATTCCATCCAAAATAATTGCACATTACTCATTCACAGTTGGGCCAACTTTTCTCCCTAATAGAGCAAGGCCAAAACCTCAAATTTACACACCAAATAGCCCCACCCAGTAGTATGCCTACCCCCTTTCCAGAGTTGCTGGCAATGGATGCAAAACTGCAGCAAAAATTAATAAATGCCACATTTCCATATATGCATTGCCATATGCTGTTCCTGCTTAGAATGTTTCTTGCTGCACACAGAGCTCAGCGATGCAGGCAAGCAGTTGCCATGGTGAAAATTTTGTTAAAAAATGAACATAGGAGGTGGATATAGACTTTTAAGTGAGATACTGGGTGGCTACTGCCCAAAACAAGAAAAGTCTCAACTATTCTGAAACATGAACAAACTGAGTCAATATGTTTGTACACTAGGAATATATGCAGATTTGAACTTGAGGGGCGGTCATCCTGGGCATGTGTAGTCAACCCCCCATGGTACCCATGTATAGTATCCAAATGTTTTGCATATGAACCATTTCAAAATTCTGGCAACATTAATCACGCAGCGCAAAAAGTCTCAACAATTCTGCACGGTAGTGTATTATTTCAGCAGCAAATTTTGAGGTTTTTTTTATTGTTCCGTAAAAATTTTCCGGGTAGGTTCGCAGTAAAGAATAGGTTTTTACATACCCAAAACTAGGGTTGGAAAAAAACGTTTTTTTAACTCGATGTTTTTAAAAAAAACACGTTTTTTTTAAAGCTCCCAGATATGACCTTGTGTCAACACATAAGCCGGAATTAGAGCTCAGCGTCGATTTGACGTGAAATGACGACGTAAAATGACGTCGTAAAATTAATTACCGTATTTCCTCGAAATACCCCCCGGGGGGTGATTGTTTCATAGTGGTCCCGAGAGGGGGGGGTTAAACGAGGGGGGGTATTTCGAGGGGGGGGGGGTTATTATTTCACAAGAAAATTTTTGAAAACCAAGTACGAAATTGTCGTCTGAAACGTACGCAGACGTCGAAAAATGCAACAAAAACCGCCATTTATAAGGTTCTGTAGACTAATATTAGTTTGTAGGTGGTATGTACACTGTTCTAACGTGACACCGACATTGTTTTAACGTGTGTTCTGCAGTACACAGAACACAAACTACAGTTATTGTCATGTACGTTCCCTTTACACTCAATTTGGGGGGGGGGTATTTCGAGGGGGGGGGTGATTGTTTCATAGTGGTCTCGAGAGGGGGGGGGTCAAACGAGGGGGGGGGGGTATTTCGAGGGGGGGGGGTATTTCGAGGAAATACGGTATACGAGTGTGGATCATGCTACGGGTCTACAATTTTCTAAGGATAATATATGAATCAATACCTTAATCGTGTCCAATACTGAGTGTTATCAGCCACAACTAGAGCGAATTGAAAAATTCAATTTTTATCATTTTACGTCATCATTTTACGTCATCATTTTACGTCAGGGAACAAATTTTACATTTCACGTCAACGATTGCAAGCAATCGTTGACGTGAAATGTAAAGTTAGTTGAGATGTATATGATTCGAGAATATATTATTCATGTATATGATCCGAGAAAATACGACAAGTTTTCTATATTTGTAAATATCATTTAATCTGCAGCATTTCGATATCATATCTGGCCGGCGGCGTTCATCATGTTTGCCATGGCGCTGAAGGCGTTGTTGATGACAGCGCCGCCGTCGATGAAGTGCAGGGCGCCGGTGATGAAGCCCGCCTTCTTGTTGTCCGCCAGGAAGGCGATCAGCTCCGCCACCTTTGCCACAGAAAATGTATTTTGGTATACTCGGCGGACATTACACTTAGTACGGAAACCTACCATAATCAATCTGAATAATGAACCAAAAATTATACGATTTTTTCATCAAGATTTCGTTTTTACTATCGAATAATTAATTAAGAAATTGATCACAAGATTTTATTCATTGAATAATGGTAGGTTTTCATACTAGGTGTGCTGTCTGTCGAGTATACTCACGGCGGGGAAATAAAGATATTATGCATGCAGGAATAGCGTTATACGTACCTCATGGGGTTCACCAATTCTGCCAATGGGATGGGCGGCTATCATCATTTTTTGCTGCGCAATTGTGAAATAAACGTTTTATAGTTGTGGCCAGGGTTGGTTTTATAAAAATTCATTTTAGTAAAATTGTATAAAAATTTTATTTTATTTTAATTTTATTCTTGTTTCATTTTATTTTATTCCCAAAAGTCATTAATAAAATAAAATGACACATTTTACAAAAATTTTACAAAAATTTTACAAAAAATCAGAAACATGCATGCAAGGCCAGAAAAATGTTATAATTAGACCTATACATGAAAAACCTGTGACAATTTTTTCCTTACTTTTCAAAAGTTGCATGCAGTATGTATTGTTAGCTAGCTGCAAGTGTAAAGTGACAATTATTGATAAGAATGGTTTGCATTTTCATTAGAAGGGCTACTGGAGTGTGCTGGGCACATTTGTAAAATGTCATGCAAAGTGTCAATTGTCATGACAAATGTAAAGTAAAGTATCAATTGTCATGCAAAATCTCAAGTGTCATGTAAAATTTCAAGCAAAGTGGCAATTGTCATGACAAATGTCATGCAAAGTGTAAATTGTGTATCCAAATCTTGTGTCTTTGTATCCATAGTATGTTTTATATCCAAATCTTATGTTTTTGTATCCAAATGTTCACATAAGAGTTGGAGTCAACAACAACATAATTTGGATACAAAACATAAAATTTTGAAATAAAACATGAGATTTGCAGAGTTGTTTAAATACCGGTATTTTTGGAAAGTGTAAGTGTAAGTGTAAATACACTTTCCAAATTTTGAGTATGGATACCAAAAGTGTAAGGTATTTTAAAAATACCTAGGAAAGTGTAAAAAAAGTGTAAGTGTAAAAAAATATTTTAGAAGAGCTCTCACTGTTGAGCATTATAAAACACCACTGTTTTCACCTTTAGATCACTTTATTTGACATTTTCATGCATTATTTCACATTTTGCTGCATTTTATAAAACATTTCAGACTGTAACAAATACTGTAGAGGTATGAAGTTCCGTAATGTGGCCACACAAGCTAGTTTTCAACCGAAACTTTGAAAACTCGTAAATCATCATTGAACACATTTGAGTTTTCTAGAATGAGGTGCCCGTCATCTACAGTTGACGGGGAGTAAAAATGACTCATTCTAGAAAACTAAAATGCGTTCAATGCTGATTTACAAGTGTTCAAAGTTTTGGTTGAAAACTAGCTTGTGTGGCCACAATAATGGCACTTTTTCAGTGTTGATATTTTACTGATTAAGCAATGCGATACACACTGTTTAAATGCAAGAATGGACATGCAGCAAATGTCAATGCAAAAGCCAGTTGACTTTGTGTCCAGCTGGTGAATTACCATTGATCTTGTCCTTTTTACAAAAGTATGATGAACTGGAGAATAGAATAAGTACTGATCAAAGGTTGGAGATCAAAGGCTAGTTTGTACATTTGTCATATTTTCAACATTCAATGCATAACTGCATTTTTTGTACATTACCCTATTTTATGCTTTCTCAAAAGCATAAAACAGGGCCATCTGAAAGGAAAAAATACACTCTCTGTACCCGGGTATTTTGCTCAGGAAAGTGTAAAAAAGTGTATGGGTATTTTATGAAAGTGTAAGTGTAAGTGTAAATATAAATACCCATTTACCCGGGTATTTCGGGTAAGTGTAAATACACTTTCGCAACTCTGGAGATTTGAACACAATTTACTTGACAATTGATACTTTAATTTTTACATGTCATGACAATTTACACTTTACTTTACATTTGTCATGACAATTGACACTTTGCATGACATTTTACATGACATTTGACACTTTACAATGCTTGGGACTGCCCCCAGATCCATGAATAAACAGGTAGAGACTCAAGCAATGAGACAAAATTTTACAAAAATATGAATTTTTATACAATTTTACAAAAATACGAATTTTTATACAATTTTACAAAAATTTTACAAAAATTCTAATTTTTATGCAATTTTTATTTTTATTCTTAAATTTTCCATTTTATTTCATTTTATTTTATTCTTGAATATTCCATTTTATTTTTATTTTATTTTTATTTTTTTCTGAGATTTTGCCAACCCTGGTTGTGGCCATTCGTGGTGGGTACTAGTGATGCCATTGGTGCATGGCGGCATTTTTTCTGGCGCTTTGCCAACGATATTGTAGTGGCTACCAGTAGCTTGTCAGTACTGCTGGAAAAGCGCCATGGTGCTGGCGTCTGGCGCTAGCGTGAAAGCAAAAAGCGCCATGGCGCTTTTGGCGCTTGGCCCTATTTTGCTGTGGCGCAACACTCAGGAAAAGCGCCATGGCGCTTTTGGCGCTTGGCGCTAATTTTCTGTAACGCCAGGAACTAAACGCCTGGCGCTGGCGCTTGACGCTAGCGCCAAAGCAAAAAGCGCCATGGCGCTTCTGGCGCTTGGCGCCATTTTGCTCTGGCGCCATTGACGCTTTGCGCTGCGGTTCAAAAAAGTTGGCGCTTGGCGCCAAAGTTCTGGCTCTTTTTCCATCACTACTTGTCAGTCCCAAAATATCCACACCATTTTTAACTCACCCCTGCTTCGCTCTTCAGTGCCGGTATATCTATGATTGGTGTGTCAACCGCTGCCGGACTAAAGGGTTAATTTTTTTCAATAAGTGACAAGGGACTTTATCTGATAATGTATGGTAGTGATTCGCGCTCACCAGATTCCGTTGACTCGAACTCCTTTGGGTGCATACTTGAGTGCCAGCGATTTTGTATACATGTCCAGCGCTGCCTTGCTCATCGCGTAACCAATCGTCGTATCTGTCTTAACACAAAAAAGGTGTGTTTTTGAGATAAAATCGACATTTTAGTTTGTTTGTTTTTGTAGTCAATTTCACACCATGACATACCGGCACGGATCCACCAGCACTGCTAATATTTACAACATTTCCTTTGGACTTGAATAGGTGCTCTTGGCATAGGTCAGTCAACACCAGGGTTGGCAAAATCTCAGAAAAGAATAATGATAAAATAAAAATAAAATGGAAAATTGAATAATAAAATAAAATAAAATGGAAAATTTCAAAATAAAAATAAAAATTGTATAAAAATTCGAATTTTTGTAATTTTTTTGTAAAATTGTATACAAATCCATATTTTTGTAAAAAGTGTATAAAAATTCATATTTTTTGAAAAAATTTTTTCTGTTGTTTATAGTTCAACCTGTTCATTTGCGGAGCTGGGGCAATCCCAAGCCATGTAAAGTGTCAAAATGTCATATGAAATGGAATGGAAAGTGTCAATTTTCATGAAAATGTTAAGTGTCAATTGTCATGACAAATATAAATTAAAGTGGAAACTGTTAAGCAAATTGTATCCAAATCTTATCTTTTGTATCCAAATCTTGTTGTTTTTGTAACCAAATCTTATGTGAACATTTGGGTACAAAAACATAACACATAAACTAGCTAACAATACCTACTGCATGCAACTTTTTCAAAGTACCGTATTTCACTGTGTAAAGCACCTGGGTGCTATACAAAATCGAGACCCTTTTCCAGCAACCTTTTTTAAAAACTTGTATAACACCCGGGTGCTAGGTCGGGGGGTGTTATACACGGAAACTGGACTCAACTAAAAAAGTGTGCTTTCATTTTAAATTTATGATACACGTCACAACATATTTAGGCTTTTTGGTTCCCAGCGTGCAGCAATCCAATAAAAAAATGTGCGCCACGGAATTACAATGAGTGGCGCGCGCCATTTAAGCGATATTTAAGCAATTCAAATCAGTAATTTTTTGAAACCTAGCATAGCACCCTGGGGTGCTATGCAGCTGTATAACACCCTGGATGTTGTGCACGGGGGTCCTTTACACGGAGAAATACGGTAATGGAAAAATTTGTCACACGTTTTTCATGTTTAGGTCTAATTATCACATTTTTCTGACCTTGCATGCAAGATTCTGATTTTTTGTAAAATTTCTGTAAAAATTTTGTAAAATGGTCCATTTTATTATTTTATTATTATTTTGGAATAAAATAAAATAAAATGAAATAAGAATAAAATTAAAATAAAATACATTTTTATAAAAAATTTTACAATTTGTATACAAATGATTTTTATAAAACCAACCCTGGTCAACACCATCACGCTGCATGAAGATTGGCAAAAGTTATTTCGAAGTTCGTTCAAGTGGTGACGTGTGAATTATATTTCATATTCGATGTGTCAAAATAATTTACGTGCATCATTTTTTTACCTTCGCACGTTGAGTTTGTAAGTCTTGTCGTACGCGTTGATGTCGACCCTTGGGTTTGGTTCGACGAGCGACTCGAACACGTAGCCGGCGTTGTTGACGAGCACGTCGATGCGGCCGAACTTGTCCAGGGTGCGGCGCACCAACGACTCCACGTGGCTGTCGTCCGTCATGTCGCCGCTGGTCGTCAGGACCTGCGCTTTTCTCCCACTTTGTCGCCATTTGAACTACGTAGAAGAGTGTACTCACCGCTTTGTCCGACTTTGCGATCTCTGAGCATTCACGGGCGACGTGTTGCAGGCGCTGCTGGTTGCGGCCGGCCAGCGACAGTGCGAAGTGGTTCTGCGCCAGCTTGCGCGCCGCCGCCGCCCCGATCCCGCTGTTCCCGCCTGACACATGTGTGGGTCTACTCGCCGAAATTAGAACATTTGACTAGGTAATTAGTCGGGAAAAACGCACCTGTAATTACAGCGACCAATTTTTTTGATGACATCTTTGCTCTTGTGAGTCTACGTTTGCGCACCTGTGCTGAGTGAATTTTCCAATAGCTGTAAATATTTTTACTTCAATATGTTGGAAAAAACTGGAGCAGCAAATGTGAATATGTATCAAAATAGTTGAATTATAAAAAGCACTTGAAATAGACAGGATGCAACTAGATGCGCGACCAAAAACGATTTTTATTGAGCATCCTTTTTGAAAGAAGGAATAAAGTATGAAGAGATGACAGTTTGTCAACCGGTGTATTTTTTCATCAGCCGTCGCAGCAGAGAGATGTGAACACTTAAAAACGTGTACGCGCTGCCGCTGCACGATCGTATGCAAGTGTGTCTACGTGCAAGTTTTTTGCCATCATAAGTATAGACTGCGTTTAGACGGGGTTTTTTTATGACGCGACAACACTAAAAGGTTCAATCAGTTGATTAAAAATGTTCCATATTCATGAGAAAAACTGGTCATCTATACATTCTACCTTTGTCGCCCGTTATCGGAAGCTACCCGACAGCCGGCGACAACGGCAAAATTTTTTTAGGCGTTATAAACTTGAGGTTGAGCTACAAGCACGATACTGCACTTCGACATACATATTCGCCTAGGTAGAATGTATAGTTGACCACTTTTTCTCATGCATATGAAACCTTTCTAATCATTTATTGAACTTTTTATTTTTGTCGAGTCGTCAAAAAAACCCCGTGTAAACGTGGCCATAGCAACTAGGTATCTGGTATAAGCCTATTCTACATCGTGTTATGCAAGTGCCTATTATCACGTAATCTTTTCGAAAGTTTTCTCATAAAAATCATTAATCTGCAGCATTTGGCTATCATGTCTGGCCAGCGGAGTCCATCATGTTTGCCATGGCGCTGAAGACATTGTTGACCAAAGCGCCGCCGTCGATGAAGTACAGCGCGCCGGTGATGAAGCCCGCTTTCTGGGGGCAGTCACAGACCCTGTAAAATGTAAAATGTCATGCAAAGTGTCAAAAGTCACGTAAAATTGCACGTCACGCAACCGAGTTGCCATTTTGCAGGGAATTTTACGTGATTTTTGACACCTTGCATGACTTTTGCCATTTTACAGGGTCTGGGATTGGCACCTGGTTGTCCGCCAGGAAGGCGATCAGCTCTGCAATCTGCGACACAGAAAATGTAGTGGTACTTGTGACGGGAAAATATCAACAAATTATAATCATAATCGTGTTATACCTACCTCGTGAGGTTTTCCGATTCTGCCAATGGGATGGCCGGCTATCATCATTTTTTGCTGCGTAATTGTTAATTGAACGTTTTATGGTTGTGACCATTCTTGGTGGCTACTTGTAATGCCATGGGTGCAAAGCGCCATTTTTTCTGGCCCTTTGCCAACGCTATTGTAGTGGCTACCAGTAGCTTGTGAGTTCTAAAATATCTGCACTTCTTTTTTTAACTGACCCCTGCTTCGCTCTTCAGTTCGGGTATATCTAGGCTTGGGGTGTCAACGGCTGCCGGACTACAGGGATAATTTTTTAAATAGGTGACTAGTGACTATAGATATCTGAAAATTGCGGTCCAGAGACTAGTTGACACATGTCTGTCAACTAGTCTGTGTCAACTCGAATTTCGGCTTCACTTGTCGCACGGTGATCTCCTAATGCCATGCGGCGATGATTAAAACTAAATAAATACATAATTGCATTGGGAGATCGCTCTGTGACATGTGAAGCCGAAATCTGAGTTGACACAGACCAGTTGACACACATGTGTCAACTAGTGTGTGGGCCGTCAATGTAAACAGGGTGCACGCCAGGTCCGCCACCCAAATTCTGAGTCGGTGCCGGACGCCATATCTCCAGTTGTAGTGGGGGGATTTATTCGAAATTTTGAGGGCATATACTCGAAACCCACCCACTACTATATACGGGCTGGGGAAGGTCGGCGACCCACCTGAGTGTGGGTCGCCGTATAAATGAATAGTTTTTTTTGAAAAAATCGCTGTCCACGCGAGGTCCGCCACCCGTTGTTTTTTTTGATATAACGGGCTACCAAACTAAAACTGTTGGGGGAATTGATCGAAATTTTGAGGGGGTGTACACGACACCCCCCACTACTTATCACGGAAGGTTGAGCCCCCTGGCGACCCCCCTGAGAGTGGACCGCTGGAAAATAATATGATATTTTTGAGAATTCGCTGTCCAGGTTTGGCACTGGACAGCAAAAATAAAAATTACATTAGAATGTCCCTTGGAGGACAATGTATACCACTGTAAAGAGTGTGTATTCAAGAAGCAAAGTTTAAAACAAAGATTTGATCTGGTTCAAAAGTGTATTTGACACCCATACACAAGTTCCACATTAAATTTCGATTTAAGTCAAATCTTTAATACACACTTTTAAAGCTGGTTTACGATGCCTTCTAGGAGATGATTTAAGGTAAAAATTCGTGTAAACAACATTACCCCAAAAATCAACCATAGAGGAGATTTGATGGGGGTCAACACAAAAGCTGTCCCACAAGGCGAATTTTGTTCCTGGAATGATGTCATCGATGACATCATTACAGTGACCCCATCAAAAAATCAGATCAGTAGGTGGGTCGCCGACCTTCCCCAGCCCGTATATAGTAGTGGGTGGATTTCGAGTATATGCCCTCAAAATTTCGAATAAATCCCCCCACTACAACTGGAGATATGGCGTCCGGCACCGACTCAGAATTTGGGTGGCGGACCTGGCGTACACCCTGTTTATGATATGTATGATTTGCGCTCACCAGACTCCGTTGACCCGAACTCCTTTGGGTGCATACTTGAGTGCCAGCGATTTTGTATACATGTCCAGCGCTGCCTTGCTCATCGCATAACCAATACTCATATCTGTCTTATCACGTAAAATGTGTGTGGTTTAAGATTAAATCAACATTGTAGTTTGTTTGTTTTTGTTGTCAATTTCGCAGTATGACATACCGGCATGGCAATGCTGCTAATATTGACAACATTTCCTTTGGACTTGAATAGGTGCTCTTGGCATAGGTCAGTCAACACCATCACGCTGCATGAATATATGAAGGGTGTGCTTCTAAAAGTACCGATCTACAATTTTATCAAAATTGAGTTAGGACCATTTTTGTGATCCCCATAGAAATGTGCCTAAAAAAATTCTAAAAACTGGGTCGTGTGAAAAGCAATTTCAAGATACAGAGGGTGCTTTGAGAAAATTTTTGAGAAAATTTGTGTAAACAACATTGCCCCAATAAACAACCATGGAGGTTATTTGATGGGGGTCAATACAAAAGCTGTCCCACAAGGTGGATTTTGTTCCTGCAATGACATCATCGATGACATCATTACAGTGACCCCCATTGAAACTCCACCATGGTTCATTTTGGAGCAATGTTGTTTACACTAATTTTTACCTTAAATCATCTCCTAGAGGACATTGTAAACCAACTTTAAAAGTGTGTATTAAAGATTTGACTTAAATCGAAATTTAATCTGGAACTTGTGTATGCGTGTTGATTGAATACACAAGTACCACAAATTTTTGTTTAAAATTTTTTTTTAATACACACTTTTTTCAGTCGTATACATTGTCCTTTAAGGGACATTCTAATGTAATTTTTATTTTAGCTGTCCCAGTGCCAAACCTGGACAGTGGATTCTCATAAATATCAGTTTATTTTCAAGCGATCCACTCTCAGGGGGGTCGCCAGGGGGCTCAACCTTTCGTGTAGAGTAGTGGGGAGTGTCGTGTACACCCCCTCAAAATTTCGATCAATTCCCCCCAACAGTTTCAGTTTGGCAGCCCGTTATGGCCCCACACACGCTAGTTGACATCGACACCAAATGTCACTGGTGCCGATCCCGATTCAAAGCTTGCTGACGAGCGGACGAACGACGTCCAAACGCAATCTTTGAATTAGGAACTGAACCAGTTGACATTTGATGTCGATGTCAACTAGCGTGTGTGGGGCCTATATTGAAACAACACGGGGTGGCGGATCTGGCGTGGACAGCGATTTTTTCAAAAAAAAAATTCATGTATACGGCGGCCCACACTCAGGTGGGTCGCCAACCTCCCCAGCCCGCATAAAGTAGTGGGGGGTGTCTAGTATACAGAGTTGGAAAAACGTATTTACGTTTACCCAAAATACCTGGTTATTTGGGTATTTATATTTACGTTTACGTTTACGTTTTCCAAAAATACCATTACGTTTTGTTACGTTTTCCTGGCACAATTACCCGGGTACCAGAGAAAACGTAAAAACCCTGTGGAAAATGTACAAAAACAGTGCATTTTTGAACTTTTTTCTGATACAATACGTACAATTTATGTTTTTGGCTGATTATCTTCTCAATTGTTTGATAAATAACATAGGTAAGCAAGAATGTGATCGTATTAGCAGAGAAATGGTTGAAATAGGAAAAACAAAAGTGTTTTTCAATGCACTTGATCATGGGTGGTGCACTTCAAAGAAATTTTTACGTTTACGTTTTTTTTAACGTTTACCCGGGTCTTTTAGAAGTATTTTATGTTTTCAGTATTGATACTCACAATTTAGAAAAGGTATTTACGTTTATGTTTACGTTTTCCAAAAATACCAGTATTTGTACAACTCTGCTAGTATATAACCTCAAAATTTCGAATTAATCCCCCCACTACAGCTGGAGATATGGCCACCGGCACCAACTGAGAAGCTAGGTGGCGGACCTGGCGTGTCCGCTGTTTAGATCGGTACTTTAAGCAGCACACCCTTCATATGCAAAAATTATTTTGAAGATCGTTCAAGTGGTGACGTGTGAATTATTTTTCATATTCGATGTGTCAAAAGAATTTACGTGCATCATTTTTTAACCTTCGGACGTTGAGTTTGAAAGTCTTGTCGTACGCGTTGATGTCGACCCTTGGGTTTGGTTCGACGAGCGACTCGAACACGTTGCCGGCGTTGTTGACGAGCACGTCGATGCGGCCGAACTTGTCCAGGGTGCGGCGCACCAGCGACTCCACGTGGCTGTCGTCCATCATGTCGCCGCTGGTCGTCAGCACCTGCACTTGTATCCCGCTTTGCCGCCATTTGAATTACCAATAAGTGTGCACTCACCGCTTTGTCCGACTTTAAGATCTGCGAGCATTGGTGGCCGACCTGTGGGCACTTCCAGACCCTGTGAAAAGCCCTGTAAAATGTAAAATGTCATGCGAAGTGTCAAAAATCGTGGAAAATGCCCTGCAAAATGGCGAACGTTTGCCATTTTGCAGGGCATTTTCCATGACTTTTGACACTGCATGACATTTGACATTTTACAGCTCTTTTTACAGGGTCTGGGAGTGGCCCCTGGTGCAGGCGCTGCTCGTTGCGGCCGGCCAGCGACACTGCGAAGTTGTTCTGCGCCAGTCTGCGCGCCGCCGCCGCCCCGATCCCGCTGTTGCTACCTGACGATATTAGCAAGTTGTTTGAGAGCCAATCAAACAATGTCGAGGAAACATGCCTGTGATAATTGCGACCAATTTCTTTGATGCCATGCTTTTTCCTTGGTTCCTCGGTGCTCGCTTGCGGTTCTTTTCGTACCTGTGTTAGGCCGGAATTAGAGCTCAGCGTCGATTCGACGTGAAATGACGATGTGAAATGACGTCGTGAAATTAATTACACGAGTGTGGATCATGCTACGGGTCTACAATTTTCTAAGGATAATATATGAATCAATACCTTAATCGTGTCCAATACTGAGTGTTATCAGCCACAACTAGATTGCAAGCATATTGCAAGCCAATATTGCAAGCAGCAGTCTGACGTGAAATGTCAAGTTGTTCCCTGACACTGTGACGTGAAATGATGATGACGTGAAATGATAAAAATTGAATTTTTCAATTCGCTCTAGTTGTGGCTGATAACACTCAGTATTGGACACGATTAAGGTATTGATTCATATATTATCCTTAGAAAATTGTAGACCCGTAGCATGATCCACACTCGTGTAATTAATTTCACGACGTCATTTCACGTCATCATTTCACGTCGAATCGACGCTGAGCTCTAATTCCCGCTTAATGACTGGGAACTTGATTTGTGTGACGTCAAGTCGATTTAAGGATTTTCTAAATAAAAATGGCGATTAGATGACTGCCTTTTTACTGGTCACTCGTCAGTTATGTGATGGGCGTTTACTGCTAGGGTTGGGAAAAAAATCAATTTTTTTTAACGCCTTGATTTTTTAAAATTAAAATCAGATTTTTTTAAAATCAACCAAAATGGAGGTATAGAGAAAAATATATGTATGTTAAGTGTCAGACAATGTATTGTTATGTCTATTGTGGTCATATTATGACTGTGGAGTCATGGGATAGTATTATAAGCAGTGATTTCTTCCAAAAATATCCATTTTACGTCGACTTATTACGTATATCACCTAATTTTGTCAAATGTTCGTGACTTCAAGTGAAGTTGAGCATGGAATAGTGCTTTAATAAGGCTGTAGGGCTAATACATTGTCAGTGATGCTACACACTGTAGAAGTATGTAGGAGCACATTGGCTGGGTATTATATACTACACTAGCATATCACGGCTTATTATTACACAGTAGCATGAATAAATGCAATCTTTTACACTAAAAATGCTCCAAAACCCATGAAAACACCACCAATGGTAATGTGTATTAGAAATTGCACGCTTGCGCGCAAAAAATTGCAAAATACCTAGTGCACGTCTACCATAAATTTTTCATTTTGATTTTTTAAAATTTAAATGAGTTTCCACCCCTTGATTTAAAAAAAATCAGATTAAAGAAAAAATCAGTTTAAAAAAATCAGGTGTAGTGATGGAAAAGCGCCAGAAAAAAGGGCGCCAGGCGCCAATGGCGCCATGGCGCCATTCGGAAACTGGGCGCCAAGCGCCAACAACCCATACTTAAGCTATAGGTAAAGTCTTGTAGCACAAATGGTGGTAATTCCTAGTAAAAACAGCTAATAATGTCGACTCCTCAGCCGACCGTCAAACCATTCGAAATGAAAAGCACTCAGGTTTTATTTGAGTGAATATGATTGATGTGGGCCTTGGGGTAGTTTCGTTGAAAAACTTAAGCCAACTGCTGCAGCAAAAAATACCTACTCGAAGTTGAGAGTCAACTACGGGACTTGCAAGTTTTATTTATGAGCACGTAGCGATGCCAAGCAGGTAACTAAATTTCGTCAAATATGTAAGTTGATCTGCGGTGAAGGTGCGCTCTGGGTTTCGCTCATTGAATGTAACCGAATTATTTACCTATCTGTGTTTGTGGAATTGTAAATATGTACAGTACATACCAACACATGCTTACACCGATCCGCACCTTTGCGATTTAAAAAAAAAAGTTTTGTTGCTCCCCCACCTAACGTTACAGCGAATTTAACCCTATGCAAAAAGTAGCCCAAAGAGTTGCCTAAATGGCCATTGGGGCACCCTCATTGTAACGCCATGTGGGCTATGTACATGGCCCACACATTTTTTTATACTAAAATGCAGTGATCACCTTTTCCCATACGCATTTCGTAAAATGATTATATTGGCGCCATGGCGTTACAATGGGGGTTGCCCCAATGGGCATTTAGGCAACTCTTTGGGCTACTTTTTGTACGGAATGAAATTTAAAGTTAGGTGGGGGCGCGACAAAACTTTTTATAAAAAATCACAAAGGTGCGGACCGAGGTAAACAGGAGTGTAATTATACTAGTGCACAAATGGAATGCACACGTAACAGGTGCTGGATTAAAACATACACTGTGATGAAAGCCATGAAGTTTTGTCAAAGGTGAGCATCGGTCACTTTAGGCAATTGATTTTTTATGATGTGTGTTTTACAAGTAAAAATACGTTTTTTAATCCAAATGTTCATGTAAGATTTGGATACAAAAATGACAACAAGATTTGGATACAAAACATAAGATTTGGATATACTTTGCTTGACAGTTGCCACTTTTATTTATATTTGTCATGACAATTGACTGAAAATGACTGAATGAATGAAATTTGACACTTTACAGGGCTTGGGACTACCCCAGCTCCGCGAATAAACAGGTTGAACCACAAGCAACAATATAAAGATTTTACCAACCATGGTTCTGACATCTGGAATATTTATATGAATGATTGGCTAGCATTGATTACACCTAAACAGCTGCGTGAACTTTAACTCCCTATAATTTGATCTACCTAACATGCGTGCAAGCTCCTATTACTGGTTGTTTACACATTGGGGTAGGATACTCACCCGTACATTGAAGATTCCCATAGGTACATTGAAAGTTTTGGGTATCCTGCGTAGTGGGATGCCCATAGGTACATAGATGAGGATGCCCATTAGTAGTATATTACTTGTTTTGGACTGCAGGATGAGGATTTGTTTCAGGTGATTTTTGGACATCTGTTAGCTTGATGATATGTGTATTTTTAGACATATGTTAGCTTGATGTTTTGTTCCATGTGTTTTTAGACATCTGTAAACTTGATGTTTTCTTACATGTCTTATTAGACATTTGTATGTGTTAAATTATATTTATATTATAAATTCGAATTGTTTTTGTGATAATAAATTGCAAATAAATATATGCAATCAGAAGCATTCACTGAAGTTAGAACCATCACAAATGCACACAGTATCCATAGACTGCACTAGGCCAGAATCACCAGCCATAAAAAAAATGTCATAAGTACCACCCATAAAAGTGTAAGGCCAGAAGCACCAGCCATAAAAAATTTACAGAACTTCTAATCAAATAAAAAAAAGTGCACATGCACAAGGCCAGAAGCACCAGCCATAAAAAATGCCAGAAGTATAAACTAAAAAAAAATGAAAAGGCTAGAAGCAGCAGCCATAAAAAATACACAAGACCAGAAGTATCAGCCATAGAAAATGCACAAGGCCAGAAGCACCAGCCATACAAAATGCACAAGGCCAGAAGCACCAGCCACAGAAAATACAATTTGCATCAGTCATAAAAATGCAAAAGGCCAGAAGCACTAGCCATAAAAATTCACAGAACCTCCAATTAAAATAGAAATGCACACAGTCAGAAGCAGTAAATAAAATACACAGAAGCATAACCAATTTAATCCACAATTATTGTCCTCTCACTGTGAGGGCATTCCCTACAGCTGCAGGAAAATTCCCTGGGGATGAATTCATCTGGTGGCAGCTCGTAATATGGGCCATTTTCCCAACAGGAATTGCATTTTGTTACGCCCAATTTGACCATGGAGTAGTGTTTGGCCATTTTCACACTCATGTTCGCTTTTACTGTAAAGTGTAAATGGACCTGTTTAATTATGTAAATATACGTATGAATGGAAAGGTGTTAAATTAAATGTAGGCATGCATGGAAAGGTGTTTAATTAAATGTAGGCATGCATGGAAAGGTGTTTAATTAAATGTAGGCATGCATGGAAAGGTGTATTTATGTAAATGCACATGCCCAAGTTTTACATCAAGATTTACTACGCATGGAACATAAGGTAAATTTACATCGATAGTTTTTGACTGTTTGTATTCAATACATTGATGGGGAATTTAATAAAATATGCAATAAAACTAACAATATTTCACAACTGGGCAGTCAAATTTTGTAGGCATTTCAGCCTTGCAGCGCCAGCATTTCATGACCAACAGGACCTTGTCCATGTGCGCCATCAGTTTTTTGTCCGTCAAAAGTTTCACTGAAATTTTGACACAAAAAATTATACTGGTTTGATTGTAATTTTCAGGGTTTTATTCACATAATTAATTACACATCAAAACTCTTAACATAATTAATTACCCCACCAAGTGAGCTTATTTTCAAGTAAACAAAATAACACATACCATGTTTCATGTATCCACATGGATTGTCATTTCCGCCACTGGTACTGCACCGATTACCGTTTCCGGTGGTTTCCTCGTTGATGGGCGGTCCTTTGCAGGTTCTGCCGGCAATGTTGAGTGGATGGTAACCCTGCGCCGCCCTCGCAATTTTCAGCACTTCCCGGCGCAATTTCTTTTTCCTGTCCTTCCGTATGCGTCGGTTAACGGCCCTCTGCATTACAGCAGACCTGGGGGTGATGTTAAAGGTGTCAATTTTATTTATGCAATTTCAAATTTATACAATTTGAAAGAAGTGTCAATTAGACTTTGAATAATGTCATGTGTAAATAATGTGAACAATGTCATGTGTAACTAATGTCATGTGTAATACAATTTTGAAAAAAGTGTAATAAATTGAATTGTGTACCTGTATTCCTGGTATCCATTGAGTTCATCTGACAATTCACTGTCTGAAGGGAAGTACTCCTCCTTGATGTTTACCATATCTCTCCATGCCTCAATGGTTGCCTTTCTTTGACTGCCCAGATTTCTAGCTGTCCTTTTGACCCTCAACTTTTGCTTCAACATGAATAGCTTCATGTTTCCACACTCCTCTTGTCCCTCATCCTGCTCCATTTCCTCTGCAGAATCAGCAACTGGCTGCTCCATTTCCTCTGCAGAATCAGCAACTGGCTGCTCCATTTCCTCAGGATTGTCTGACTGGTCATCTGCCTGGTTGTTCTGGTCATCTGGCTGGCTAGACTGGTCATCTTGAGCTGGCAGGAAAGGCAGACCGGATAGCATAGGATAGACAGCAGGCTCCTGTGATGGCTGGTCCTCATCCAATATTGGATTTCCATAGAGGTCATAGTGGGTCTGAACTGGATACACCCTCTGAATTGGAACTGGGGCAATTTGGGATGGTGATTGTGCCAAATGTGGTAGTCTCATAGCAGCATCAGAAGGAGGATTTGGTGGAGGGTGTATTATTGTATATGATACAGTTTTATGCTGATCATTACACCCTCCATCCATTGTAGAAAAATTTGCAGATAGTTGGATGGTCTGAATAAATATTAGTGAATTAACCCAGGCAACTGATGATGTCTATATTAAAATCACTCTCTTTTATATCATCCCTTTCTAAGAAAATGCACCCCATATTTTACTCAAAATCAAGGGTCAATATATTTAAAATGAACAAAGGGCCAAATTCATAATTCCATGATCTGATAATCACTGACACCTACCCACACATTAATTCAAAAATTGAACGGAAGAATATCACCGTCACGTCACTTTGGTGGAACATTTTTTCATTTTGGGGCCGGGGGCCGACCTCCAACATCACTTCATTAGTGTTTGACACAATTGACACAAAGGAATGAAAAATTTTTGTAATCCATACTTACAGTTATTCTATACTTATATTTTTCATGGGTGACCTGTATTTGTATTTTCACTGAAATTTTTCTTCATGCAAACGGTAATTTGTCAATCCCCTCCCCCCCTCTTCACCCCTCCCCCCAAAATTTTATGTGTGGTAGTGTAAAGTGATATTATAGACCCCAAATTTATTTCACTTTGCCAGTCGACTAGTTTGTTGAGATTTTATGATTTCACCTGTGTGAAATTCACTCATATCTAGTAGTTTGGATGATGAATAATTTTTCCTTGTTAAATGGGACTTTATTAGTAAAATATTTTTTTAATGAATCCCTTGACACACCAGAAATTTCATTTTGTACCAAGTTTATACCAAACAATATTTACAGGGAAAATAAATTGTTAGAATCTATTATAATAATCATGGCATTTATTGGGGTGATTTTAACGATGCTATTATGCTGCTCATGCACATTGGCACACCCAGGGGCTTATCAAGATCAAAATGAAAATAGTTCACCACCTTCTCAGCCCCAGTACGTTCTATAGGTGTTCTTATTTACATGCATAGTGTAAATAAAAATTTGAAAATTTAAGATATACATATTTTTTATTTTTAGGTTGAACTGTGGAAATGATGAAGTTTCAATACCACTCACTGTCAATGGTGATGGAGGAAATGAAGACAATATTCAAGGTTCAATACCTGTTGAAACTGAAGAACCTGAAATATTACCAGGAGACCTGTATTTTATTATTTTTGTTGAAAATACCATAAAGTTGTTCAATATATCTTATTTTACAGACAAATGATGCTTACTCATGAACAAGACAATACAAACATAAATCAGCAAAATCACGATTTGAATATAATTTCACAGTTTTTCCAAAATTGCCCTCAATTGGGTTCTGGTATACAATGTGATGATTCAAGTGATATGCCTAGTTGTAGTTATTCTACAGCCACAAATATCACACATAAAAGAACAAAGAAAAGAAAGGGGCAGAAAAATGATGAAAAAAAGGCAAAAATACCCAAATATTTATTGGCACCAGACCCTGTAAAGAATTGTAATGTGCAAGAGTATGAGACAAGAAATTTTGGTGTGGAAGTACAGAGTGATTATATCCCTGTGGATAATGACCCGAATATGCAGTTCAGATTCCCATATATACATAACCATTATGATAGAACAGTCATGGGTTTTGGAGATATAAGGTTCGTTATCAAAAATATAAATTGCATGTGTATATATTTGATTTATTCATGCAGAAATCTTGGAGACATCATACGTAGCTCAATTTTGATTCGCATTGCAATGTATAATGAGCAAAATGATTGTGATATACATCGTGACCAAATTGGTAGAATTGGAGGAATGGTGCGCATTTTAATCATTAAATATGAATTTTTGAAAATTTCAAGTCAAATTTTCAGGCTGTTATCACCTATCAAATTGCAAGGTTCATGTTACCTTCAGTAATCACTGAGATGAACATCAGAAATGGGTTCCAAGTCCGTGATGTCACATTTGATATGCTGATACCATTTGTGAACAATTTGTGTCTTCCTTTATTTTATATAAAGATTATTAGAAATGCTATATTTCAAATAAGATCGGTGGCTTTGAACACTTCTAGACAGATTGCTGCTTGTTTTTTTAGCAATTCAGTTGATACTGTCAAGTCCATATGGCACTTGTTTTGTAATGGTGTATGCACTAAGGCGGGTTATACTAGGTCACTTGAATTGTTTGATAGAATGTTGAATTCATCTACTGGTGAGAATTCAATTTTCCGTTATTTTCTAGTGATTTTTTTGAGGTTTTTACTTCGCATGGGTGACCCCAATGAGTATATTCACTGATTGAATTAAATTTTGTAAAATAAAAATATCTGTAATTTAACAACTGTAATATATTTAAACTGCGAGTGGGGGGCCCGTTCCAGCCCACACACCCACTATCTACGCATGTGTACATTCAGTGTATTTTTATTTTACAACTAAGGCACCCAATATAGTGTAAATTTTTGTTTGAAATTTGAAAAATATTTTATATTTTGATTTTATTGTGAAAATATTTTATATTTTGATTTTATTGAAGTTTGACACAATTTTGTATTTTTACTAAATTGACATTTGGTGCAAGAGTGTGTTTAGGGCCTTATAAATTACTCATAAACACAACAGTCACAAAGTTTATGCACATAAATTATCTATACACACTGCAGCCCGCGCATAAATCACCAAAGTTTTCCTTGGGTGAACAAATTGGTTTTTACTGTTTGTGTAAAATAGTATGGTAGATTTTATTGGAAAAATTGAATATTAAATGTACAGTTAATTAGAATTTTACTGCACCTATTTACCTCCCGTTTTATTGGAGATGTTGTTTTAATGGAGACTGCCCTTCTATTGTATTCGTGGGTGTTGAAATATGCCAAAACCCACTGTTCTATTGGAGGTATGCCGTTCTATTAGAAGAAATATGGTTATGTAACCACCAAAATGACTACCATGCACCCATGATTATTATGTGTGGCTAGCGAAATTTGTAGTGAGCATTCTTATCCAACCGCGGCTGCATGAAGTACATAAAAATAATTTTCAACCAATTTTTAATTCACAGGTTTCATTTTTGCGATTGCGAAATAGTTTTGTCAGCTTTTGGCAAATTACCAATTTACTACATGCTCTATTTTCCTCGAATACCGTAAATTCAGTAATAAAATACCCGTTTATGGTGCATTGAAAATTATGGACAATTTTAGGTGTTTTTTTTCAGATATGTTATGGCGGGTTTTCATTCTAAGTGTGATGTCCAGTAAGTAAAAATTAGGTGTAGTTTGGAAGTTGGTAATTTATTTGAAAAGTTACGGTAATGGTAATAAAGCCGTGAATTTGAAAAAAAAGAAAAATCTGTCAGTAAGTGGTGTGGCCCATGTCAAATTCCCCGCTGGTTAGTGTCAAATTTTAAAGCTTTCACTGTTTCTTATCTATTTTCATTTCTAGATCACATCTCGCACATTTTCAAAACAGTCTCACATATTCGCCATGTCAATGTAGGTATTTTTTCACTTTAGTCATTTGTTTAGCAATTGACTATCAAAATAATTAAGTAGGGGGGCTGTCTTTTTTCATTTTAGTTAACTGTTGGATTTTGAGTTTAACGGAATGAGTTATTCAGCTGTAACATATTTTCGAGTTTACTGCTTTGAGTTATTCGACTGTATTTGAAGTTATGTCATCCCGGTAAACTCGGAAATACGCTACAGTTGAATAACTCATTCCGGTAAACTCAAAATCCATCAAAATAATTAAGTAGTGGGCTGTTTTTTTATGTTAATTTACTGTTGGATTTTGAGTTTACCGGAATGAGTTATTCGACTGTACCGTACTTTTGAGTTTACTGCTATGAGTTATTCGATTGTATTTCAAGTTATGTTATTCCGGTAAACTCGAAAGTACGGTACAGTCGAATAACTCATTCCGGTAAACTTAAAATCTAACAGTAAACTAGTTTGTACACACATGTTGCATTTTATTATTTATTCTTGCAACATAAATAAAATTCTAAAATTTTACCAATCAAAATCTAATCTATTAATTAAACTTCTATATTTTTATTTAAATATTCAGGCATCTGGCAGTGTATAGGAAGCAATTCGAGCGTTCATCGGGCGTCAAAATGGACGTGAAGCTAATTTTACTATTTTTGGCACTGTGCCAAATTAGCTTGTCCATACGCCCATGCGACAACAATTTGTGCACCTGCACCGGCAACCACGCTGTTTGCACTTTGAAGTTGGATTATGATATGGAATCGTGAGTTGGATTGGTTTTGAATTTAATTGTTTTTTGTCGATCAGTGACGTGTTGTGGTGTGTTGGAAAATAGGGGTCAAAATTTCACACAATTCATTCGATATCAAATCGCTGTAGGTTTAAACCCTTGTAAATAGTAAAGTTTCAGTCTCAAACTATGTAAAATGTCAAAAGCCAAGTAAAATGCACAGAAAAAAAGGTAAATGTTCATAAATTCCGGGAAAATGCGTAGGTCGGGAAAATAGTAAAGTTTCAGTCCCAAACCATGTAAAATGTTACACTGTAGGTGTTTAAATCTTCTAATTAGTAAAGTTTCAGTCCTGAACCATGTAAAATGTCAAAAAGCCAAGTAAATGCACAGAAAAAAGGTAAATGTTCATAAATTCCGGAAAAATGTTTAGGCAAAAAATAGTAAAGTTTCAGTCCCACTGTAGGTGTTTAAATCCTTGTAATTAGTAAAGTTTCAGTCCCGAACCATGTAAAATGTCAAAAAGCCATGTAAAATGCACAGAAAAAGGTAAATGTTCGTAAAATTCGGGAAAATACGTAGGCAAAAATAGTAGTAAAGTTTCTGTCCCAAACCATGTAAAATGTTTCGCTGTAGATGTTTAAACTCTCTAATATCAAACATGTAAGTGAACATGTTAATATTTACCTACGTATTTTCCCGAATTCTACGAAAATGTAAATATTTACCTACGTATTTTCCCGAATTTTACGAACATTTACTTTTTTCTGTGCATTTTACTTGGCTTTTTGACATTTTACATGGTTTGGGACTGAAACTTACTATAAGATCGCTTTTTTAGGTATCAGTCCGACAGTTCAATTGAAAGTGCAAAGGTATACAGCCAGAATGAATATTTGTGCTGGGATTTGAAAGAAAAAATTTTTCCGCACGCAAAAATGATTTTTTGCATCGTGGTTAGTCTTTGATAGTGTTTGTGACGTCATGTTGACTGTTAAAAGTTATGTAAAATGTCATGTGAAATGGTAACCAAAAAATACCCGTCATGTAAATGTTGAAAGTTCTGTAAAATGTCAAATGTCAAGCAAAGTTTTTAGATTCAAAGTTATGTAAAATGTCAAATGTCATGCAAAGTGTTTAAATTCATGGAAAATACTCATAAAGTGTTAAAAGTTAGGAAAATGCATTGCAAGATGGTAGACAAATGTTTACATGTCATGTAAAGTGACAAAAGTAATCCCTTTACAGAATATTTGCGATGCGGTCGACCAGAGCGAAACTGGCGCGATTTTGGACAAATTCAATAAAATGGTAAGTTTTGTGTGTTAAATAGCGATGTGGTTCAAAATTGGGGCATGGATCTAGACCATACCTCAAATGGACTGATATTTGGGGATTAGGATCGGGATCGGGATTTGGTTTTTAGGGATTAGGCGGGATCGGGATCGGGATCTGGTTTTCAGCATCGGCATGGGTTTTCCGGATTTCGGGATATGTAATAGTTGATCGGGATTATATAGGGGACTACACGGGATCGGGATCGGGGTCAGGAACGGGATCGGGATCTGGTTTTCCGGATTAGATAGGGAACTACACGGGATCGGGATCGGGATCTGGTTTTTTCCGGATTTCGGGATCTGGAATAGTTGATCGGGATTAGATAAGGGACTACACGGGATTGGGATCGGGATCGGGATCTGGTTTTCGGCATCGGGATGGGTTTTCCGGATTAGATAGGGGGCTACACGGGATCGGGATGGGTTTTCCGGATTTCGGGATCTGGAATAGTTGATCGGGATTAGATAAGGGACTACACGGGATCGGGATCGGGATCGGGATCTGGTTTTCGGCATCGGGATGGGTTTTCCGGATTAGAAAGGGGACTACACGGGATTGGGATCTGGTTTTCGGCATCGGGATGGGTTTTCCAGATTTCGGGATCTGGAATAGTTGATCGGGATTAGATAGGGGACTACAACATTATGATTTTGTTGCGTCAAATGTAAATTTCCATTTACAGATGGCCGACAGCGCTCTAGATGTACACGGCCAGTATCAAGAACCGATTACTGAAATTGAAAAGACTGGAACCATGGCGGTTGGTATAAAAATTTCCATCTAAATTATCATGTATTATCGAATAAAACACTCAAAATTCGGACGAAGAAAATACTCTGGAGGGTTATTCGATGATATACGGTATCTTTATTTTCATTTTTTCCTTTCCTTCCCCAACTCTCATTCTTTATTCCTGTGTCTTTACTATGTGTGTGGTGTATAATATTTGTTAATATTTATCCTCGTATCAAAACAAATTACATTTTGCAGAAATTGTCAAGCGGTGATGGTAAGTTGACCGCTTTTACTAGATAGTTTGTAGAAAAATGCATACTGTATTTTCTTCAAATACCCCATGAAATAACCATTACAACCCTTTACTCATCGTTTCATGAAAATTTTTGGCGAAATAATAACGTGATATGAAAAATTTAACCTAGGTGGGTATTTTGAGAAAATACGATACTTACAACCCACAAAGCAAAACTATGCAATACATTTTGAATCTTATAAAATTATGATGTCATGATGATTTATGTTTCATTCAAAAATGCATAGGGTGTGGTTTGTGGAAATTAACAATACTAATTTATTAACTCAGGTGTTAAATTTTGGAGTGGTATGTTGATTTTTGGGATTTTTTTTGGGATCGGGATATTAGTTTCTGTATTTTCTAAAATGGGAAGGGGTGGAGGGCACCCCCCAGCTTCTGTAAAGTGTCATATATCACGCAAAAATATAAAATAAAAGACCAATACGGAATTTGCCAACTCATCAAATGTTTTAAAACCGATACAGTATTTGGCACCTAGCCAAATCTCGTGTCATTATTTTATTTTAGATGAACACATCGCAAATTTTGGCTAGTTACCAACTCATATCATTCATTTGACAAGTTTTGACTTGGTGCCAAGTTTTGGCTAGGTGCCAAATACCGTATCGGTTTTAAAAGTTTTGATTAGTTGCCAAATTCCGTATAGGTCTTTTATTTTTTATTTTTGTGTGATATATGACACTATGGGAATTGTTGATGGGGTTGGGAGAGAATGATTACAATTTAGGAACACCTAAAATCTTGTAAAACCCTGTAAAATATCAAATGTCATGCAAAGTGTCAAAAGTCATGGGAAATACACTACAAAATTGCAACCAAATCAAACATTCTTTTCATGTTTTGATATGGGGTTCAGGAATCGGTCATTATTTCAGGGTATTTAGGATTGGGTAGGGGTGTACAGTTTTGTCCACTTAATGTTACTTAAATTTACACTTACAGATTTGAGCGACTATTTTGCCACTAACGCTGGAATTGATTTGAATGTCGCAGAAAATATCAGTTTTCAAACAAGTACTGCTAGCACAGTGGAGACTATCCATACAACCACTGCAACTAATTTTGACAATGATCAACCTTGTGAATGTTCTTTGGGTGAGGCAGCTGGTCTGGTGGCCAATGATAAGGGATATTTGAAAGTTATCTGTGAACATTATGGATTTAGGTTGGGAAATTTTTTTATTTCTTTTTATTCCGGTGAATGGCAAGTATTTTTATATTTTGGTGATTGGCAATTATTTTTATTTAAATTTATGGTGCTTTTATTTATTTTGGTGTTGTGACTAGTTTTCAAATGGGTTTACAATTAGCACCCATTTACCTATTTTGGTGTTGTGATTAGTTTTCGAATGTGTTTAGGGTTAGCACCCATTTAACCTCAGTTGTATTCAACAACTACTCACCAAAATTAACATTTTACCACACAGAAAAGTGACCATCACCACCACTCTGCCATCCACGACCGCTCTGCCATCCACGACCACGCTGCCATCCACGACCACTCTGCCATCCACGACCACTCTGCCATCCACGACCACTCTGCCATCCACGACCACTCTGCCATCCACGACCACTCTGCCATCCACGACCACTCTGCCATCTACGACCACCACTCTGCCATCTACAACCACCACTCTGCCATCCACGACCACCACTCTGCCATCCACAACCACCACTCTGCCATCCACAACCACCACTCTGCCATCCACAACTACTCTGCCATCTACACACGCCACTCTGCCATCCACGACTGCCACTCTGACATCCAAAAACACCAAAGAATATGTGTTTTTCCACCCGGCAGTGCTCCATCGCGGGTTCAGGAGTATGACAACTAGCACAACCCCACCTACACAAATTGGTGGTTTTGTGCCACCGGCAATGCATTACAGAAATATGAATGCTAAAGTGGAGGAGGTAAAAATGGTAAATATTTTTCATTTTTGTGGTGATGGTTTTATGTGTGTTACTGTGGTGTGTGCTAGGGTTTTAAGAACTTTAGGATATTCATCAAAATGCTAATTTTACGTAAATTATCATTTGAACATATTTATTTGTTGCGTAAAACTTCAGTAATTGGAATATTTTATATATTTCACAACAAATAAATATGTTCAAATGATAATTTACGTAAAGTTTTTATTTCTCCCTCTTTACTTACAGCACAACACCGATGCTGACCCGCCAATATGCCACTGCAACTGCATCTCCCCAAATTCATCCTACCAGTCATATTTTCTCACATTCATTGATTGGCTGGCCACTGTGCTGTCTGTTATGGGTGTGCTTTATTACAAGACAAGAAATAAGGTGGGATTTTAATTATGTGATTAGCAGATCTTGAATTGTTCAAAATTACCGATTTGGGTATAAAATTCAAATTTTAATTTATACCACAGCTCCGCAATCGAACTCACACCGGCCGCCCATTTCATCGCAACAATTTATCGTACGATGATATTCAACCCCAGCCAAATGCGTCGAGGTTATTTGTTACAAATAGTTAAATTTTATTTCAAATCATTCACCGAATTTCACTTATTATCAGGCACGTTCACCCAGGGCCGCAACCGGTCCAATTGAGCTCTTTTCTGCCGTGCGTGGGCAGCGGCAACGGCACGGGCAACGGCAACGGCGTGGGCAACGGCAACGGCGTGGGCAACGGCAACGGCATGGGCAACGTCAGCGGCATGGTGAACAGTACAGGTATACTGTGGTGACTGTTCAAAATTGGTCGGGATTGGGATCGGGATTTTTTGGGTATCAGGATCGGGATTGGGTATCGGGATTGGGATCGGGATTTTTTGGGTATCGGGATCGGGATTGGGATTGGGATCGGGATTTTTTGGGTATCGGGATCAGGATTGAGTATTGGGATTGGGATTGGGATTTTTTGGGTACTGGGATCGGGATCGGGATTTTTTAGGTATTCATAACCCAATCCTGTGTAAAAATACAGGTGTAGGTAACGGCGGCGGCCCCTACGTTACCATGGGCAGCGGCATTGTTGCCAACCCGGCGAACGTTGGCATGGCCAGCGGCATGGTTCCCAACTCAGCGAACGTCGGCATGGCCAGCGGCACGCCCAACGTCGCCATGGGTAGCAACATGGATGACATTTTCGGTATTCCTGGGTTTCATGTTTGGGGTTGGGTTCAGTTTTTGGGGTCAGGGTTGGGATCGGCATTTTTTCATAATTAGGGATCACTATTGGAATTGTGGAGGGTTAGGCTCGTATCGGGACCCCACTTGAACCCAAGTTCACACCAACTACCATGTAAAAAATACAGGATTAGGCATCGGTGGCACGGCCGGTGGCACGGCCAACGGTGGCACGGTTGGCGGCGCAGCGAACGTTGGCATGGTTGGCTGCGCGTCGAACGTTGGCATGGGCAGCGGCATGGCCAACCCCGGCACCGGCAACACCTATGGTATGTATTGTGATGGCTGTTCAATTTTTGGATTGGTTCAGAGTTGTGATTCTGAGGATTTTTGGGGTTGTGGTTGGGGCTCTGAATGTTTTTGGGGTTGGGAATCGGTTTTCAGTCAGTTTGGATGGGTATTAGTTCACACACCAACTGGTAAATATAAACACAATACAGGTGTTGCGGGCTGCAACAGCGTGGGTGGCAACGTCGCCGGTATCCACCACACGGGGGTCCAAAACTACAACCCATTTGTCTCCAGGTGGTAGTTCCAAACCCTGGAAAATATTACCTCCTGTAAATGTCATAATTTCATGCATACCCTGCAGAATATTACCGTATTTCCTCGATTTACCCTTGAATTTACCCCTTGAAATACCCCAGGTGTTTTTGAGCTAGGGAATTATGTACATGATTGTATAAATTGGTTGCAGTTTGCATCGCAGCTACACAAAACGTACTCTTTACTATGAATTTCGTATAAATTCTGACGAAATGATAAACCCCTCAAAATAAACCCCTGGGGGTATTTCGAGGAAATACGGTAGATAAAGTGTCAATTATCATGATATTTACATGAGGTGATATTTTACAGGGTTTGGTTACTTTTAGCACAATGGTGAGCAATTCCCGCACCAGTAAACTGATCCGTGTGGCCAAAGATATGATGCATTAAATTTTGGATGATTTTTTGGAAAACCGCGTTAATTTTGGGTGATTTTTCGAAAACCGTTAGATTTGATTGGATGATTTTTTTGGTGGGCTGGTATTTTTGGAAAATGTAACTGGGTAGCTAAGTATAATTTAGAATACCATATTCCATTGATATAGACCTATTAAAATCAATTGGATTATAAGGTAAAGGCGGAACAGAATTCTCAAATGAATATTCAACACAGTATCCTCGACGCGTGTTTATAGCTTGTATCGCAGCGGTCACGGTGCGATACAAACTATAAACACGCGTCGAGGATACTGTGTTGAATATTCATTTGAGAATTCTGTTTTGCTTTTTGAGGGTAAACATGGGTTTTATTGATTATGTACTGTGGTCAAATTTTCGATGACATTTTGTGGTCCGTTTTTCGATGAGTGTTAGGGGAGTAAGTGCAGTAATATTACCGTATTACCTCGAATTAACCTCAAGTTTTGCTGGTGAAATAATAAAACCCATGGGGTATTTTCGAGGTAATATGGTATTTATGAGACATTGTGTGGCTAGATTTTCGATGAGTTAGGGATTAAGTGCAGAAATATCACCGTATTACCTCGAATTAACCTCAAGTTTTGCTGGTGAAATAATAAAAACCCATGGGGTATTTCGAGGTAATATGGTATTTATGACACTGTTTGGTCGATTTTTTTTAGTGGTCGATTTTTTAGTACTTTAAGTATTTTGTGACCCATTTGATGTTCCCATTTGATTAATTATTGGATGAAATTTTGAGGGGACTGAGAAGTAATATTACCGTATTACCCTCGAATTAACAGTCAGATTTGCTGGTGAAATAATAAAGCCTATGGGGTATTTCGAGGTAATACGGTATT